>CM062818.1:109165497-109446829 GCA_031772625.1 Pinus tabuliformis | reverse complement strand
CCACACCAACTTGCTTTTCATATACCAGTTCATGTCAAAACTTGACGAGTTTTTTGAACAGTGATTGACGAAGGAGCATCAACATGTATTATGTCCATTTCCTATTGGAAAGCTTTGGGTTCTCCAAGAATCAATCAATCTCCCATGACTTTTAAAGCCTTTGATGGAAGAGGTTTTCATTTGTATGGACTTTTAAAGATTTGCCAATCGAATAGAGGGAAAAACGATTGCAATAAACGTTGAGGTTGTTGATGCTCAACTTGACTATAACGTTTTGCTTGGTCGGAGATGGACTTATGCCATGGCGACAGTAGTCTCATCATATTTTAGGATGATAATGTTTATTCACAAAGGAAGAATTGTGAAAGTAGACCAATTATCCTACTATACCTCAGACCCTAATTCCATTGGTAATGTGCCTTTTTTTTGGAAAATCAGTGACTCCATATGAACAAGTTGGTGTTGGTCTTCTCAAATACTCATATTTGATGGGAACTTTTGCATTCCCTCCACCCAATTTCGCTCATAATGATGCCCATATTAACATGATTATATAAAGTACTTTCGAATTGGGAGATCCATGGAAAGTACCTTCAGAATTAGAACTGATCTTATATGACAACGAAATACCTGGTAGCCATTTTGAGTTTGCCTATGAGGAAATTTAGTGTTTTTCCAAATCATCAACATCTGAAGAAAATCGAATGAATATGATTATTGATGAATATTCTCATTTGTCACGCTTGGAACCAATCTCTATGCATGATCGTTTTAACACAATTTTTTAAACTAATGAAGGGATTATGGAATTATGACCTTGGACGAAATGCCATGGAATGATACTCATCATTGTTCAACAATATTTCCATCCTTTGACAAAATTGAGAATAATTTCTCATCTATGTTTTCATCTGAGACCCTTAGTGATCCTCAATGTCCAATATATACCCTTTCTTCTAGTTCTGAACAGAATTTAGGGAACATATCGACAACGATATCGATAGATATCTCAGTGAAACCTAGGATAACTGAAAATATTCATATAAGAGCTTCTTTTTATTTAGAAGAGATTCAAACTTACAAAGCCCTATTTCAGGAATTCCGCGACATCTTTGCCTGGTCATACGAATAAATGTCAGGAATCGACCCTAGCATAGTTGTACATGAAATAAAAACTTATCGGATGCTAAGCTTGTTTGACAATGATTACATCCTATACATCCACGAAAAGCTACCACTATCGAGACTGAGGTTGAAAAATTGTTGAAAGCAGGATTCATCTACCTTGTTCCTTTGACTGATTGGGTATCAAATATTGTTCCTGTTAATAAAAACAAGGAACTATTTGAGTATGTGTTGATTACTGAGATATTAATAAAGCTTGTCCCAAGGTCAATTATCCAACTCTATATATCGACCAAATTGTCGATGACTGTGCCAAGAATGAAATTTTTTCATTCATGGATGGATTTTTTGGCTACAATAAGATAAACATACTCCCTGTCGATCAATACAAAACTACATTTATATGCCCATGGGGAACTTTTTCTTATTTCAAACTCCCATTTGGCTTGAAAAATGTTGGTGCAACTTTTCAACGAGCAATGTCTTATGCATTCCATGATATCAAGCATATTGTTTAGCCTTATTTAGATGAACTACCAGCTCATTCAATGAAAATGTAGGATCACCCATTGCACTTAAAAGCAATTTTCATTAGGTGCAGGCACTACAATATTCACTTGAATGCGCACAAATGTGTTTTTTGTGTGCAATCAGGTCAGCTTCTAGGTTTCATCATTTAAAAAGAAGGCATTCGTGTTGACCCCCTCAAGGTAGAGGAAATTCTGAATTTTTCTGCTCCTTCTAGCCTTACACAACTCCAAAGTTTGCAGGGGAAAGCAAACTTTTTGCATAGATTCATCCACAATTATGCCGTACTAACCCAGGGTTTTACTCGACTGTTGTAAAAAGGCATTTCATTTCTTTGGGATGAGCTTACTGATAAAGCTTTTGATGCATTAAAATATGCATTGACCAATGCGCCATTACTGCATCCACCCGATTATCATCGAGATTACTTTCTGTACTTAGCTGCGTCCAATGCCACCATTGGCATGGTGTTAGTCCAAGAGGATGATTCTAGTAGTGAACATGTGATTTACTATTTGAGTAGAAGTCTCACTAAAACCGAGATTAAATATGCACATGTGGAGAAGCTAGCCTTGGCAGCTGTACAAGTTGTTCAACGATTCCGTCACTATATACTTCTCTGAAAAACAACTGTCATTTCAGATTGCAACCCTATGATGTATATTCTCACTAAACAATTTCTAGGGGGAAAATACTCCAAGTGGATAGTTATCTTACAAGAGTTTGATTTGGAATTTGAAAAATCCAAATCAAATAAATCTTTGATTTTCGCTAAACTATTGTGTGACTTTCCTCATACTGATATAGAAACTGTAGCAGAAGATTCTTTTGCTGATGAATCTCTCTTTCTTATTAGTACATTAGATCTGTGGTATGGAGATATCATTATATATCTCCAAACACAAAATTTTAGGCCCGAGTTATCCAAAACTGATCGTCGTCGAATCTGATACCAATCCCAACAATACAATATTATTGGCGACACTCTTTACCATCGCGGTATCAATTCTATATTCCGACGTTGTTTGACTCTCCAAGAGGCCGAAAAAACATTAAATGAATACCACTCTGGAGCGTGTGCGGTCAGATGTATGGGAATGATACTGCCCAAAAGGTATTACATGCTGGTTATTTTTGGCCATCAATGTTTAAATATTGCATTACTACAATCCGTAAATGCCATAATTTCCAAATCTATGATCGCAAAATGCGAGCACCTCCAGCTCCTCTTCACCCTATCATAGATGTTGGTCCTTTTTCCAAATGGGGCATCGACTTCATCACCTATAACCCTCACTCAGACAGGGGGCATGGGTATATTATCCTTGCAGTCGATTACTTTACGAAATGGGTCAAGGTGATGCCTACATATAGAGATGATGACGAAACTGCAACAATTTTCATTTTCAATCATGTGATTGCTCAGTTTGGTGTCCCACAAGCTATTGTTACAGGCCATGGTAGTCATTTTCATAACTTTATGACGATAGAACTATCTGCATAACTGGGCCTACGCCATTATAGCTCTACTCCATACTATCCACAAACTAATGGTTAGGTCGAAGCTGTCAATAAAGTTTTAACCAATATTATTAAACGGATAGTTAGTATTCATAAAGGAAACTGGCATTTATTGCTCTTTTCAGCACTGTGGGCTTACCATACTACTGCAAAAACATCGACTGGTTTTACTCCTTTCCAACTTGTTTATGGTTTGGAAGCAGTATTACCCATTGAATGTGAAATCCCATCCCTAAAACTAGCTATCGAATTATTACCTGCTACCTCTGGAGACGAAGAATGATTTTCACATTTAGCACATTTAGATGAGAATTGCTGTGATGTTGCACTGGCTAGTGAGGCTCACAAAAAATGTGTCAAAGCTCAATTTGATCAAAACATTAATCCTCATTCATATTTAGAAGGTGACCTAGTCTTGGTTTATGATCAAGCTCATGATAAGTTAGGCGCAGGAAAGTTCGAACCCATGTGGCATGGCCCTTACATCATAAAAAATGTATTAGCTAAAGGATCCTATGAGCTGGTTGATTACAATGGTATTCCTTTGGGAAAGCCCATAAATGGTCTTTACCTAAAGAAATATTATGCATAAAATTTTGGTGGAGATCTGTACATTATTTACCATTTTTTAGGTATGTGTGATAGTTTTTCACATTTTCTACTACTTCTCTTGCTTATCTCATTTTTTCACTTGATTTGCAGATGTCAACATTCTCTTAGACTTACATTGGCTTTACTGATGGCGCTAGTTGTAGTACTCAGAATTTATCTTCCATAACCTGGGTTATCTATTCACCCAATGATGAGCTAGTCTCTATTCATGGAATATCTCTCGGTCAAACAACCAAAAACATAGCAGAATATAGCACAATCATTGAGCTATTAGCTGATACCATCACATTTGGTATCTGTCGTTTGATCGTTAGGTTAGATTCAAAAATCATGGTATTACATTTAAACGGTGTCTATACAGTAAGAAGTCCAACACTGTTAAGAGTGTTTTTACGGGTCTGTCTTTTGGAAAGGAAATTTGATTATATCGAATATCAACACATTCTGAGATATTTAAACACGTTGACAGATGCATTGGCGAATCATGTGTTAAATAGACATTTGCAACATTTGTAAATTAAAACAATATTCATTCATACATTGATCAAGATAAACAATAGGAAAGAGTAGTAGTTTTTCATTAAAATAGAGTTTGTATAAAAGTGTGTGTCTACAAAATATGTCATCCGAGGACATAAGGCCCTGTGGCCTTTTATTTTATGAATACGCTGACACGAAAAATCAAAATGTGGTCCTAGAAACTAGAACAACTAACCATGATGATGCTCATGATAGCAAGCGATAAAACGAGAAACTCGACGCAAACAAACGTATGAGGGGCCTTGGAACCCCAACTACATGTCTCTTATAGGCGTAAGGAATGTCATTTGTCCTAGTCTCTGGGATGTTCGAAGTCAACCTCTCAAGGCTGTGTTCCAACTCTGTCAAGATATCCTTTGCCTCTGTGTTAGCTACCGCAGCTACTATAGGTTGCTTGCCTCATCTATCAAATTGTCTCAACCTTGCTGGTCGGGTTGGGCCCACATCTGCACATGCATTTCGGATAATTAGCCTTTGAAGACAAAAAACATATAAAAATTTTAAAAATTGGAAATATGTCAAAATGTGAAATTCTCACCTAGATCACCGCACTGAGTTCCGACTGGAAGTGGGATATCAAGATCACCTCTATAATCCATCCCCTCATACGGAAAGTCCTTAATCGAAACAATATGTTGGCCTAACTAATCAAAGAACTCTGTAGTATACCTCAGTACTGGTCCATCACCTCCATGGCGTGCCATCGGTGCAACCGACCTCATCATGCGTGGATCCCTGGGACCCTTATCATCTTCTAGAATCTTTTGTGGCCGGAGAATAGGAATCGTATCTAGGGAAAAAGCAACAAGAATGGCACCATAACCAAAATTATTTAGTTTTCCATGCATTTAGTTAACTGGCTCTTCATGTTCACCACCACCGCGTCACACCAGTTATACACTGTGGATTCCCAGCATTCCACGACTGTCTGCATTTTTTCCCGTGTGGTTAAATGAAGGGCAACACTGCCACACAATTTGCAAATAGTAAAAGTAATGGTCCTCAGGGGAAAAAGCTTGATGGTTTGAATATCAATTCTCCCATCTTTGGGTGATGCACCACTGTAAAAGTGTCATAGATACCCATCAGTAGTATCTCCTCCCGCCCTCTCTCCGAATAATGAAATGTCATCTCCCCGATGAGACAACCCAGTCAAGAAATAGATGTCATTGGAATCAATGGTAACATGATGATCATCAATCAAAAAACACTATTCCTAGACATTCCAGGTTCTTACAAGCCATGTCATCAAATCTACTCGAGCTTTCATCCCAGGGATGAACCAATATTTCAGGATGCCACAAGTCTTGAGATCCTGCATGGTGACCTAATTTGCCAAAGCTGCCAAATCATTGGCTTCATGCTCTCTTTCCCTCCACTCCATTTTGAGCAATCAAATGACCTAAAATGACCATTTTAAAAGGATTATAATCATTTTGGAAACCCATCTCATGTTTTTTTTGGCCCAAAACTTGTTTAAAAATAAACCCTCGGTGCCTACGCAGCCGCAGTTTTATGGATAGGGCGCAGCTGCACGGATTTTTCTAGTAAAATTCTGCTTGGGCCATGCTTTTCCATATGAAAATTTTTATCGGCCTACGTGGGCCCGACTGAAAAGAAACAATGTAGGGCCGAGGGAAAATTTTTAAACATAGTTTTGCCCCAAAAAAATAAATGGAAGCTTAAAATGAAATTTTAAACAAATGAAAAGCTAAGTTAAGGAGAGATCTTCTACCTGGAAGAAGCGGTGCACGATTTTGTCCACTGGTTAGCTTAGAATCAGTCCTGGAATTCTGGTGGTAAAAAAACTCCTCTCTCTGCTCTCAAATGGTAAAAATACAAATTGTGAAAATAATTTACCATTCCAACTTGTATAATTTTTTTTGAAGCTAAAAAATATTATTTTTTATATTTAAAACCTTTTAAGAGGGAAAATGACATTTTTGAGCAGTTATGACGATTTATTGAGTTTAAATGTGCAAGATAGGTTACGGAGCGAGGATGAATCATTTTGACTGTTTATGTGAGTTTTATCACTTTTCATGCTCTTAAAAATTATGAAAAACGAAAATCATAGAGTCCTCTTTTAAGCCCTTTTCAGAGTCTTTCAAAATGAAAATATTGTCAAGTACTTGCTTGTTCGAACTCGTAAAAGTAAATGAAAAACCATCCACTCAATATAATTTTACCCCTTTTACAGACTGAGTTAGGACTATTTATGAAAAAGGTATACGTTGAATGAACATGGTCAATAAAGTTCTCTCATGTATCATTTTATCCTTTTTCGGACCTGAGAGACTAAAACTTACGAAAAAGAACCTGACAAAGTATACTTATGTTTTTCTTCTGACTCTCTAAAACTGAAAAACACCGAGCTTTACTTTCTCCAGGCTCATTAAAATTTTATGATAAAAGAACATAATGAGTTTCCTTTTTGTGTCTTTTTCAGACTCTTAAAAGAAAACGACATCGAGTTACTCCTTTACTGGACTCATAAAAACTAAACAGTATAGGACCCATTAAGTATAACGGGACTGAACGATTCCTTCTTAGGGTTCATTAAAAATACTTCGATGGACTCATTTGAATGATGAGATTACCGTCCAAGCACATGTTATCCTCCTCAAGCTTGTGAAAAATAAAGGGGTACTTTCTAGTAATGGTTGGGGGAAATTGGGAAAAGGTGTCCATTTACATTTTCATTTTTTTAAAAGGTAGCAAGTCACTCTTGAACATGGAAATCCGTCACACTCATATCCAGGTTGGAAAATCCATTTGTCTTATAATTAATCGAGCCTCATTTGAAAGTCTTCATGGTTTTTGGTATTATCGTTAAGTCAAATGCTGCCAAGTCAATTTTCGTGTTGTTATGTGTTCAAAATAAGTTCAACCTCTGTTCAAACCCCTTTTACAAATTATAGCCTTCAATCACGTCGACCATCCTTGAGTCAGTCCTTGCAAACTATTTTCAAAACTTGACATTATGTTTCTTGTCGTAGGTTTTCCTACGACGAGTCACTTCCTATCGACTTCAGCTCATTATCTAGGAAGTTGATCTAGAAACCTTCAGTACCTTGAAGCCTGCATGCCTTAATGGGAGGTTTCTTTCTTTCAATGATGGGTTCTCATCACTGGCCTTCAATCGAATGTTTCTATGAGTGTTCGAATTCATATCACCTATTCACACTTCATAGATTGTACTAGAAGTACCTTGAGAACCACTGTCATTATTGGTGGTTTCTCTTGCGCTTGTTAATAGTTCACATGATTGACCGGTAATCAAGTGGTTTATGCCATGATCAACTTCGAAACATTCACTCGCATGGTTAGATTCGTATTATGAATCGAGAGATGGAGATCAAGATCCTGGATCTAGTTTCATCAATCCAGGTTGTGAGGAAATTTTATATTCATGATTATGTAGATAGATGGTTGTGTCCATGTTGTGTCTACCATCTATACGATTTTGGTTTTTCCATGCTTGTTCATTGAGTTCGCTTTACTCTGATTATGGGAATGCCTACCTCAAAGATGATTTTTGATATATATTTGCATTGTAATCCTTGAATGTTCCCTGCAGGTTTCCGACCATTGCCTCTGATCCAATCCTTGGAATGATAAAGCGCTTCAATCTTTTAAACTTATTTTATAGACTTCGCACTTTAGGGGAAATTTGTTACATGTCAATTTGTTTCCATGACACTTGATCAATTTATGGGTCTTTTTACCATCCGTGAACATGTTTGAACCAACTCCCTCAGAAGTCAAACAACCCAAAATATTTTGAAGTAGATGAGAAATTTGGGGAAAATAGCTGTCACACCTTGTTAAGTTCCACCTGCACTGATTTTTCTAGAGTTTCCTATGCATTCGCTGGAATTAACTCTGAGAACAACACAGAGTTGCGCTCTATCTACCACTATAAACCCACGCAAGTGAATTCAAGAAAGTAAAAATAAAAAGTACATTCTAGAAACATAGTTGGTCGAATATTTCCCAACTAAAAGCTTCCAGGTGATGACTATTTGAACTATAACCCTCAAATGATGCATCTTAATCCCTTTTCTCATGGTAACCTAATCCCTCAATGAAGGAGTCTCATCCTCCTCTTTTGGATCTGAAACTTCTTCCTCTTGGCCTATAAAATGACTAGAGGGTAGAGGGATTGAAGAGGCCAGAACTCAAATAAGACAAACTTGTGATGTTGGTTTGAGATTGGAAAGCTTGTGATCTAAGGAGGAGATTGAAATCATTTGGGAGGGACCTCACGACATCAAGGTGAAGGTTGTAAGGCTCCTCTTAATCTTTGATTAATACAAATGAACACTTTCTCCCATTGATTTGTCTTATTGGAATAATGAATGGTTTACAATTGTTTATAATGTTTATTAAGGAAAATTAAATTCCTAACCTCCTTGATAAATAGGTTAAGTTGTTTGGATTATTATATCACATGTGCTTTTGATCCTTTTATGGTCGATGTTTGTAGGTCTTATAAAGCATTGAAGAGCTACATCGAATCACAACAAGGGATCTTCATCGAGCATTTCGTGAAATAGGTAAGAGGCTCATCAATTAGCTTTAATTCTTATAATTAAAACAAGTTCAACTTAGGGAAAGGGCCAGTTCAATTGTGTTTCTTGTTTCTAGTTTCCATCAAGGATCTAGGGAGATCACACTTGTCCGCAAGAGGGATTTGTCCTGTGTAACAATGTCCCATTTGTACATTATATCAATGGTGTTTGAAGCTTTCTTTAATAGAGTTCCCTTTTCTTTGAGTTACTTTTGGATGGCCATGTGAGAGGAGGTTATCTTTTGAAGTGTGATCATTTCTTTATATAGCCACTTCATGATATCTTCTAGTAGTCTATTCTCCTCCAATATTGTTGCTCAGAAATCACCATCATGGGAACTCAAAGCTGATAAAGTTTGGTTTTCTTTCCAACGCCTTTAATTTTCCTGTTGGTATCAGTCATATTCTTTTCTAGTTTTTGACCTTGTTTAATAGGTGCTCAATGTTCTTCTCCATTGTAGTGGAGAATGTAGATCTCACATAAGATATTTCCATGGGATTGATCATAGTATCTATCACTATATCTCTTTTAGTGGTCACCAAGGTTTGTTTGGCCAATTCTTGAGCTAGCATTTGCTTATTTCTTGAATATTCTTATTTGCGTCATGATCAATTTTGAAGCTTGAAAGGTCTAATACTTGATTTTCTTCTTTAGATTAGATACCCATTTCTCCAAGTGGAATATGCCCTCCAATGAGTGGGTTTGCAGGCTCTAAATCCGTGGGAGGCAATATGAATTACACTTCTTTATGAGCTTGCTCCTTTTGTCTAATTTCTTCTTGTATGTTCTTGTCAACCATTTCTCTTGCAAGTCTTTATTCTTCATGTTTTTTTGTTGCTTCCTCTTGTTTCCTTTGGTCTTCTTTTTGTTTTCTCCTAGCCTTTTCCCACTTTTTCTTTTCTTCTTCCCAATTTCTATTTTCTTCTTCTTGCTTCTTCTTGTGTTCCTCCTATCTTGGCTTCTCCTCTTCTTATCTCCTTTTCTTCTCCTCTTCTTGTTTGGATTTCAATTTTTTCTATATTTCTTTCTTTGTTTCCTCTTTCTCCCTTTGTCTTTTCTAGGAAGCTTTCTTCTCTTTTGTATCTTTGCCTTTGGAGGATTTTCCGTTTGTAGGTTTAACGACATTTGTGGGCAGAGAACTACTTGTTACCCACCACTTGTGGGTGACACCCATAGGATAATTCTTCTCCTAGATTATCCTTAGCCAACAACCAAAAACCCCTTACAACCACCAGATAGCTTGATGTGCCATCATCTCCACCACTTGAGCCAACCATTATGTGCCCTCTCCCATCTTTTATTATCATATGTTTGAAGGTGGGCCTTCCAACCCTGAAGGTATGGCTTTCATTATGTAGTTGGGTATTTTTCTTACTTATCATGGAAAATTCTAGGCATGGATTAGTAGGTGGATTAAAAAAAAAGAGTGGGATTGTTTTTTACTCTTGTCCCATTTTTCCAACTTGGTGGTTAACCTTGTATCCTAGTGCCGTGGGATCTCCATTATTGGCTACTAGCTTTAGGAGTGGAACTACATGGGAAATAACGATTTTGGTTGCGTGGTCCCACTTCCCAACATCACATACATCACTCTTCTCCACTCATTATAACCCCTCTTCACATATTTCCCATTCGGGTCCACATTTGTCCATTGGGTCCACAGGGATTTATCCTCCCCCTTCCCTTGTCCACACTTTGGGTCGAGCCTGGAACGATACCCCAGAGGTTGATGCATCTAAAAGAAAGTAAAAAACAAAATTCGGCCACTCTCAATAGGAAATGTACCATAAAATGAAAAATATGTTTGGGACATACAAATTTAGCATGTGGGGAAAATCCATCATGAGCTTTACCCCCTATCATTATGGTTATCACCCTCGTTTCTAGGGCCCCTATATTGTCCCCTTGCATCATTAAGGAACCCATGATTATCCCAACCCTTGGTGGGTAATGAACTACCCAAACTTAAGGGGTTAATCACTACTATATCTTACACATCATGCTCTCATTCCCTGAAGCCCCAAGCAGTTATACAAAGAAAAATAAATAAAAGGAAAAGGGCATATAGAGAAGGGTGGAAAAGCAAATTTTGGGGTAACTCATGCACCAAAATTTCTCCCTTATACATCTATACACCCAAGTGTGGGCTTCCCTCATCATAGTTACCCTTGTACCATGGAATGTAGCTTAGAGCCTTCCCATGATGCCCCACTCCATTCCATCATTATTTCACATGACACCAACCATATGACGGATGTGCCATGGACCTATGACTCCCTTAAAGGTTGGAACCACCTAATAGGGTCCTCGGTTAACCTCTTTCTTGAACTTAGAGACACTTATACACTCTAAAGCCCATTATGGAAGGGCATGCCACTATGAAGTGTCCACTTGTTTCCATGATTTGTAAGCTCATTTACTCAATTACACTAATGAATGTTGTACTGGAAGGTGAGGAGACACATACTAACATTTTCAGGGTGAGTATTGAGAGCCAGGGGCCTTAATTATAGCAGAAAGTAGATTTCCATGCCATGGGATCCTTCAATACCATTCATTGCTCACTCATGTTCCACGTGTTTTTTGATCATGATGCACCTGGGCCACCTTGCCTAGTTGACTAAACACTTGCACCACACACTTGGTAGTTGATCTAGGGTCCAGATGGGGTTTTGTCTCACCATGGGAGACAAAGGGAGGGGTTGCATCATTATTCCAACCCTTTCAGATGGGACACACGCTTTTTCGATTTAGTTGGAGACCCATGAGGATGTTTTTGTGCCCCCACAACCACTTGGGAGCAGCACAGATCATTTTCTTGGAGATCAAGGGCCCATGCCCTTCATCACTATTATTGGAGCCCCTCCACTCATTTGGAAAATGAAGGACTTCTCTAGGCCTTTCAATGGACCTCCTAGCTATTGTATTACCATTTCGGCCCTCTTGAGAGACTTATTTTTCATATTATGGAGCTATTTGGTGGGTTTGTCACCAAAAGGATGTTATTCTACACATTAATTTTATCGTAGGGGCATTATTAGGTACAATTAGGAAAATCGAATCCCTTAGAGGATCATATAAATTGATGAGAGGTTGATTTCATTCCTCATCATCACTTGAACTTGGATTAGCTCTCTTGAAAGATAATTTCACACTTTTTCTCGACTATCTATTGGAGATCTCTTGATGCATTTCAATATTTTTGGAGCTGAAATTTTCATTCTCTCTTCGAGCCATGTTCTTGATCTTGGATTTGGATATATCTCTTGTTATCTTATAAGTAAATTTTGTTAAGGAAATTTTTCTTATGAAATAATGTCTAATGTGTGGAAATTATGAAACTAGTTCTTGTTCTTCCATGCCCTAATTATCTAACATCATTGTAAAAGAATGTTAGATTGCAAATTTGTGCATGTTACTCATTGATCCAAGGGATCAGTAAAGTGATCAAAATTCAAAGTGTTCAAAAGTTCTCGAAACTTGTACTAGAGAGTAGATATCGATGACTTGAATCCAACGCAACTTGAATTGCTATAAACTGATATCGCGTTCGGATTGTTTTCCCAAACAGGTAAAAATATTGCAAGTTGGTTGCAAGACTGCTGACTGGGAAGTCCGTACAATGAATGGACAAGGTTACTTTGCAGGATGACTGTACAATTTGGGCCAATGGTAGGTTGAAAAGTGTCCTATTGTGATTAGATTTAATCTGGGCGATTTTTATTGGTGAATGAATTCTTGAGTTGCACCAATGGTGGGATGCCACGTGGCCTAATCATGGGCTTCCATGTGAAAACCTGGGGTTCACTAAAATTTTGTATGGCCAAACAAGCCTCCAGGAGAGTCGAACACAAGACCTTTGATGTAACATTGCAATGCATTAACGCTAGGGCGCAGGTGGTTCTTAACTACCATAGTTCTCCATATGTATTTAAACTTTATGCATATGGATATTGGGGATCGGAGTAGGGGCTAAGCCCTGGCCCTCGGTCACCCAACACCCATGAGACTATAGGCAGGGGAGCTGAGGGCTCAGTCCTAGCCCCGACCCATGGTTTTGGCACTAGGAGTTAGAAACTACCAGACCACATACCAAATGCTTGAAGTACAGAACGGTTGGGGGCAGAGGAATGGGACCAACCATAGTCACCTTACCTCATGTAACCACACGCCACTCAACAAAGGGATTAGTGCAAAGTTCAGTATTCAGGTGTGGAGTTTAGGGGATAAGACCTGGGTTTTATACAACACATGGAACCAACCACTGAATATCTAGGGGGCTATGTCAACGGGGGCAGGCGGTTAGCCCCAACCCCTGGGCACATGGCCCCATGTGGCCCTGGTTTTCTGCCCAAGGCCTTACTAGAGATTTAAACTAAGCTACATAATGCACTAAACTCGACGCAAATCTCGCTGATGCCGGGCAAAATTTTTGGTCGGTGGGCCCTAGAAAGGCAGAATTCGTAGGATGGTCAGTAGTCCAGTGCAGTTTGTAGATCAGTTAGCAAGGAAAAATTGGGGAGAGCATAACTTCTTTAGTTTTTCGCCAAACTGAGCCCAAAAAAAGCCCAATTGGGGGTTTCTTACTATTCTGAAGCCATTGGATACATAATATTTACACTATGAGCACTGTGAATCCATGTAAACAAAAATTTGGGCACTTAATGAAAGAGGCCCAACATTGGAAGCTGAACTAGGAGATGTAGCTCAAGAGAGGGGTGAACTCCTTTATCATTTTTTTTTCTATGTGTTTCTATTACGGTATATAGTCTCTGTTGTTATTGTTAGCAAAGTTTAAAAATCATTTTTTTATGTGTTTTGTAAAGTGATCCATTACCCAAAATACATAAAAATTTACTTGCAATTTTTCCATCACCTTCAAGTTTACATAACAGATCAGTTTGGTATCAGAGCTCAAGGTTATTTTGAAGGTTTGATTTTGTTTGCAAGTGTTTTATGATGCTTACAGGGTTGAAGCTTAAAAGAGGAGAAGGATAACTTGTGGAGACAAGGCCTCACATTGTGTCAAGGAGAACACACATACCTCAAGCTTCACTAGTCATGGCACATGAAGAAGGTCCTAAAGGGATGTCTGAAGATGAAAGAACTTTCAAGAAATATTTCTTTGAAATGTCTAAAATGGTAAAAGTTCCTTTTGAGGATAGCAACTCAAAGCTGCAAGAATAGAGCTCAAAACCTTCAAAAGGAGATGGAGGAAAAGGAGATAAACCTCCAAAAGGGAATGGAGGAAATGGTGACAAGCCACCACCTTCACCTCCATCCTCATCCTCATCATCTAATTTTTCTACCCTTTCACAAACACCTCCAAATTCTCCAAGGGGAAATGGTAAAAATCCTTTGTTAAAGCTTGATAGAAATTTTGAATTTCCTATGTACCATGGAGAGGTAAATGCTAAGAAATTGGATAATTGGGTTCGTCAGATTGAAGTGTATTGTAGGATACAAAGAATCAAGGATGATGAGACCAAAATTTAGCTTGCTTCTCTTAGGTTGGAAAGTGCATCACTTACTTGGTGGGAGGCCAAAACTCAAGAGGACATGAAGAAACATGGTAAGGTTTTATCCTCTTGGAATGATTTTGTTGTTGCAATAAGAATACCATTGTATCCATTAGCATACATGCAAAGGGCTATAATGGATTGGAAAAACTTTAGGCAAGCTAAGGGTAAAAATGTGCAAATCTATACTCAAGAATTTAGGAAAAGAGCTTTGATTTTGGGTATAGATTTATCCTCTCAAGACACTCTACTAAAATACATTGGAGGATTGCATAGTTATTTGAGACACACAATTCTCATGTTTAACCCTACAAAACTAGATGAAGTTTGTGTACAGGCAACTCATTTAGAAGCAAGAGGGAAGAATGTTCCTTAAGAGGGAAGAAAAAATTCATTCAAGAGTGGAGACAAAGGAAAGGGTAAATTCAAAGGAAAAGGGAAGAAGAATGCTTCGGTCAAGAAAGAGGGAGAAAAACTCACATGTAAAAATTGTTCAAAAGAAGGCCATGATGAAGACCATTGTTGGAAACTTCATCTTGAAATGAGACCCAAAAAGTTTAACAGCAAAGGGAAACAAAATACTGCTGCAACTATACAACGTGATTTAGGATCCGATTTCAGAGATGAAACAAAGATCACAGCCATGAGATTTAAGGTAAGGACTCTATTGCAAGTCCTAGTTCTTCAAATAACCTCAATGAAACTCAACATGAAAAAAATAGAATAGAGATTTTCCACATTAGAGTCATTTCAAAACATACCAAGATAGATACATTGTTTGAGAGTGGATCACAAGAAAACCTTATTTCAGAAGACATTGTTAAGAAATTGAATTTGAAAACCACTCCTCATCCTAAACCTTATCATTTAGGTTAGATATGTGACAATGCAAAATTGCATGTGACAAAAATATTTAAACTAAGATTTGCCATCACTACAAACTTTATAGATGAGGTAGAGCTTGATGTTATTCCACTTGAAATTTATGGTATTGTTTTTGGAAGCCCATATCTATATGATAGGAGATCCATCTTTCATCGCCATGAGAAAAAAATATCACTTGTTTAAAGATGGGATTGAGTACATTGTTAGAGAACATAGCAAGAAGTTGAATTTATCACTTGTGAATGCTGGACAAATGAAGAGGCTTGTTAATGTTAGTAAGAATTTTGTACTCTTGATGATAAAAAAAAAAAAGAGAATGTTGAAAATGAAGCCTTCCAAGGATGTGATGCAAGATTAAAATCTAATTTGTTTGAGGTTGTTAACACCTATGATGAGATGTTTCGGGAACCCAAAGGATTGCCTCCTAAAAGAGGAATCCAACATGAGAGCCAATTGCAACAATATTTCCTCTCCCAAAAATTGGCATGTACAGGATGTTAGTTATGGAGAATGCAAAAATCAAGAGACAAATCCAAGAGTTGCTTGATAAAGAAGTCATCAGACCAAGCACATCACCATGCGGGTCATTGATTGTTTTAGTACCAAAGAAAGATGGTACATGGTGCATGTGTGTGGATTTCAAAGCCTTGAACAAGATCATGGTAAAGAATCATTACCCTCTTCCTTGAATTGATGATCTACTTGATCAATTGAAAGATGTTGTGTATTTCACTAAGTTGGAATTAAGAAGTGGCTATCATCAGATTAGGATTGTTGTAGGAGACATATGGAAGACAACTTTCAGAACAAAGCAAGGTTTGTTTGAGTGGTTGGTTATGCCATTTGGGCTTTGTAATGCTCCTGCAACATTCATGAGAGTTATGAATGATGTCTTAAGGCCTTTTCTTGATGATTTTTTGATTGTCTACTTAGATGACATATTGATTTTCAGTAAAACCCGTGAAGAACATGTCATGCATGTTAAGCAAGTCTTAGATGTCTTAAAGAAAGAGAAGTTGTTTTTAAATATGTCTAAATGTGAATTTGGAAAGACCTCGTTAGTGTATTTGGGACATATTGTTGGAGGGGATGAATTGAAGATAAATACCTCAAAGGTCAAAGTCATTGTAGATTGGCCTAATCCCAATAATGTAACAGAGGTTAGAATCTTTTTGGGAGTAGCGCAATATTGGAGAAAGTTCATTTGTAACTTTTCTTCAATTGCGGATCCATTACATGCCTTGACAAGTGAAAATCAGGTTTTTCAATGGGGAGGCAAGCAACATAAATCCTTAGATACATTGAAGGAGAGAATCAACATAGCTCCAGTTCTTGCGCTTCTTGATTTAAGACAACTATTTGAGATACAAATAGATGCAAGTGACTGTGCCATGGGAGTGGTCTTGATGCAACATGGTAAGCCCATATGTTACCATTCTGAAAATTTTAATGGTGCAGTAGTTAAATATCATACATATAACAAGGAATTGTATGCATTGGTGCAAAGTGTGAAAAAATGAAAACACTACTTGATGGGAAAGGAAACTATCATTCACACTGATCATCAACCATTGCAATACTTGTAATCACAAACCAATCTACGACAAGCGAGGCATTTCAGATGGATGGGTTTCTTGCAACAATTCCACTTGGTGATAAGTTATAAGAAAGGAATCTATAACAAAGTTGCTAACATGCTTTCTAGACCAATTGTTAGTGCTTCGGTTATTCTTAAGAATAATTGTTATCTTTAGATAACAATGGTATGTTATATGCTTTAGCACAATTTACTTCAATGTTTCTTATCAGCCCAATGACAATTTCCAAATATCTTCAGTATCAATCACATTAACTTATACACATTGACAATAAATGTAGATAGAACATAAAAACATATACAGAAGACAAGCTAAGACAAGGGGACACAAGATGTGGCAGATGCTAGGGACAAACCCCAATGTGGGGAAACCCCTTGATCAAATATTCTTATTATTCTTCAATAGTTCAATAGAGAGAGTACAAATATCAGAAATACATGCCCAAATAGTTCTGCTAAATCAACAGTCAATGCAGCCCTGACCAGAAAGTCAACAATGGTCAAAGATGCCCCAAAACGACCTCCAATTAGCCTGGTCAACAAAAAAAGAATGTGGCCTACCAAGGGAGTCAAAGTTAACCCAAAACCTACTCAGTCAACCCAATCAAAGTCTGTTGTAATTTTGCGGTCAAACAAAAAATTCAACGCAACAGTCAACTCGGTCAAACAGTCCCCAATCACCTCCAAATTTGTGACAAAGAATGCGACCAATAGAAATTGAAATTATTCCCCCAAAAAAGAAGTCAACACTGATCAAATACTCAAAGGCAACACTGGTCAACGCATGCCCTAATCCCTGAAATTTTCCTTAAATCTGCCTTCCTTCCACACGTGTGAAGAAGACAGCCTCCAAGTTGTACAAACCAATAAATAAAGTAGAGAGAAGATGCTGTGATGAGATGAGTGATATCCAAATGAGAGAAGGTTCAATCCTATTTATACAATTCATTGAGGGTGAGGAGACACATCCATTGGGCTTCATGAGCCTACATTTGATTGAGGCTGACCTTGACAATTTGACCATGAGAAAGAACAAATTCAAAATTCCATTTCTGCTTATCAGAATGAGATGATATTTATATCAAAATTGTACCTCTCGAAAAGAGGAATCCAATGAAATAATCATATCCATAATATGAGTTGTCCTAAGGTGTAAGTTTGCCCTAGTTGAAAATTTTAACACTCCCTCTCAACTAGGGAGAATTCCACCTGCCAATTCATTTGACATTATCATGCCAACCTGTCATCCTGTACCATCCCTATCACTGTCCTACTTTGCTGAACCATGAAGTAATAATGAAGAAGAAGTGATTAAGAGTGAGTCATAATATCATACCAGTCTCCATTGAAAAAAGTCAGTCCTTGATTCCAGATCAAGTTGTTGAACACCATGCATCCTAGTCATAGGGAGTACGATAGTACATGATGCATCCATCGGTAGTGCTATGGTCCTTAACCATCTTTTCCCAACTCACTGCAAGATGAGAGGTACTTCCCACGATTCCCATACTCTATGGGTAGGATGTGTGCTGGGGTATCAGTAGGAGAAGGTGAACCACTCATCCTGCTCATATGCCATAGGAGAAGGTGAACCACTTATCCTATGTCAATTATATGGGAAGGTGAAACACTCACCCTACATGCATGTGTCTAGGTAGGGGAAGGTGAATCACTCACCCTACACACATGTCAACCATAATGGGGTATCACAAGGGAAGGTGAACCACTCACCCTGTATCCAACGCACCACTAGAGGAAGGTGAACCACTCACCCTATGGTCACTAATAGCTAGCTTCAAGAAGTAACCGAAGCCCCTAGGAGCTCCCAGAGATCTGTGTCCAACTCATACAGGACCCTCATAGGAGGGTCATTCCACGACTCCAAGACTCTCTCAAAAGGTTAAGAATTTGACCTTCCCCAAAGGCTTCGTGATAATTTTTGCAACCTACTCAAATGTCTTGATGTGTTGGAGCCTAACTGCTCCACGTTGTACCATATCCCGGATAAAGTGGTAACTAATATTAATGTGCTTGGAGCAGTCATGGAACATAGGATTCTATGGTAGACGAATCCCACTCTGGTTGTTGCGGAAGATCATGGTAGTATCTAACACGTGCTCAAATAGCTCACTGAAGAGCTTCCTCAACCAAACTGCTTCACAATAGGCCATACTTGCATCAATGTATTCGACCTCGGTGGTGCTTAGTGAAACCGATTTATGCTTCCTGCTCATCTAAGATATTGAAGCAGACCCTAAAGAGAAGAAACACCCATACGTGCTCTTATGATCCACCACACTACCAACCCAATCAGCATATGTATATCCATGTAGCCTCAAATTCCCGAAAGTGTACCTCAGTCCATAGGGGATTGTGCCCCGGAGATATCTGAAGAGATCCTGATCTGGACTTAAACAGGAATGCAACAAATTACAGAGATAACCATAAACACAGATATGCAACGGAAATAATACTTCATTTCATTAATGTAAAATATTGAAATATGCTTACAAACAGTAATGGAAATAAACTAGCTAGGGCGATGGTAGCTTATCTCTGAGAAGAGATGTGGTGGCTACATGCCTCTGAACTGTCTTACAATGAGGCTCGAAGGCCTATTTATTATTGAGAAACAATGGAAAACCCTTAACATTCCAAAACCTAACCCTAGAAGATGAAACGCCAAATTGTGGGCCTCGTTTGGGTAAATTGGTACACCAACTTCCTAGGGTCGTAACTTTGGCATACGATCCTCATTTGACACGTACAATAGCTCGTTAGAAAGATCTATCCGAGCACTACCACTTTGGGAGGCAACATGGGTCCGTGGACCCATGTTGCCCCAGATTTCCCAAAAAAAATCATTTAGGGCCTCAAAACGGCTCCGGAAGTTCAGGACCTGAAAAACTGCTAAAAATAGTAAGTTGTGCTACAATTAAGGAAACTGAAAATGCTGAGAGAAACAATGGTGGGGGTCTAGGTGGACTTGGCAGGTGGCCACCAATATCCACCTGGATCATTCCTCCCCCCTTAGGAAGCAATGGTCCCCATTGCGTTGAGTTCCTCCATGAGATGAGGAAACTTTTGTTGAACTTGTTCCCTGGTGAGCCACTTGCCCTGGTGAAGGAGTTGGCCTGCTTTGACAACTCGATATAGTTGGATATTCTGTTGGCGAGTGTTCTTGATCTGTGTGTCCATGATCCGATCAGTTGCAGCTTGTTCCATGCAATCTGGATTTAATTCTGTGGGTGTGAGCTATTCTGCAATGTCGGATGTGTCTAGCAATGGTGGAAAGTACGGCCGAAGGTGGTCCACATTGAACACTGGGTGTAGGCCAAGGAATGGGGGAATGCTGAGCTCAAATGCATTGTCTCCCACAGCCTTAGTAATGGTGTAAGGACCATATCGGAGTGCTCTCAGTTTTCAATAGGCTCCAGTAAGGCGTTCCTTTTGCAAATGCAACCAGACTTTGTCGCCCACCTGAAATTTGTGTGGCACCCGATGTTGATCATGTCGCTGCTTGTACTTGGCATTTGATTTCTCCAAAATGTCATGGACCTGCTGGCGAATATGTTAGATGTGCTCAATGAAGCTGGTGGCCTTATCTGTTTCGGACTGGCCATGAGCTGAATTTATGTGAGTAACTGCAAGCGGCATGGCCACATCAATGGGGCATAGTGGTTGGAATCCCAAACCCACCTGAAAAGGGCTATGGCCAGTGGAGCTGTGAAGAGCTCGGTTGTAGCTGTGTTGAACATAGGGGAGGCTCTCGTCCCATGTGCGTGGATGCTTTGAGTTATACATGTGCAGAATGTGCACAATCATCCTATTGACAACCTCTGTCTGGCCATCAGTTTGAGGATGGAAGGTCGTGGACTTCATGAGTTTGGTGTCTAGCATTGACCAGAGACTGGACCAAAATGTGCTGAGGAATTGACTATCCCGATTTGAGATGATAGACTGTGGGATCCCAAAGTTCACCCACACTCGTTCAAAGAAGAGTTTAGCAATGGCTTCTGCTGTGATACTCTTCTTGCAGGCTGCCATAATGGCCATCTTCAAGAACCTGTTGACGACCACAAAAACAAAGTCATTTCCATGCTTAGTGGAAGGAAGGCCTGACATGTAATCCATGGAGATGGATTCCCAAGGTCGACTAGGGGTAGGCAACGGGGTATAGAGGTCATGCTTCTTGATGGTCGGTTTGGCAATGGAACAGGCAGTACATGATCTGATGTACTTCCCAACATCCTGTCCAAGATTCAGCCAATAGAAATAATTTTGCAGTACTGCCACTGTTTTCTTGACCCCAAAATGCCCAGCAGCTCGACTGTAGTGTGCTTCCCAAATCATCTTGGCACGCTCACTTGAAGGAACACAAAGGTGACCCAGGTGGCATAACAGGGCATCCTAGAGGTGAAAATCTGGAACATGCCGACCCTCCAAGAGTGTCTGGTATGTGTGGCTGAATTCTGGGTTGCTTTTGTAGAGAAGTGGCCAATCAGAAGTCTCGTGCCCACAAGAGTTGAGCACGGTGGTTAACGCCATGATCGGTGGTCGACTGAGGCAATCTGCAACATTATTGGTGCTGCCCTTCTTATACTTGATATTCAAGTGGAACTGTTGCAGGTATGTAGACCACTTCTGATGGTGATCATTCTGTAATTTCCCTTGGGTCTGTATGAACTACAGGGGTCGGTGGTCTGTGTGGATGATCGTTTCCTTCCCCAAAATGTAATGCTTCCATTGTCGGCAGGCCTGCACAATGGAGTACATCTCTTTATCATATGTGGGGTACTTCCGGACTGTGTCTGAAAGTGTTTCACTGTGATATGCCACTGGATGTCCATGTTGAGTAAGGACTGCCCCCATCGCATAGTCAGAGGCATCTGTCTCGACCTCAAATGGTTGTTGTAAATCTGGTAACGCGAGCACTGGTGCCGTGCAGAGGTGATCCTTCAACTTTATGAATGCCTTCTGTTGAGATTCAGACCAAAAGAATTTTGCTTTCGCTCCTCCCTTGGTGACTTGACTCAAGGGCCAAGTAATATAAGAAAACCCCAACACTAACCTGTGGTAGAAGTTGGCAAGACCTAGAAAGTTGTGGAGCTCTGTTAGAGTGGTTGGAGATGGCCAATCCCAAATGACTTGGATCTTGGCTGGATCCACATGCACCCCCTGTTCATCAATAATGTATCCCAAATACTGAACCTAGGTCATGCCAAAAGTGCATTTCTCCAAATTGGCACATAGCTTGTGTTGCCACAGTGTTTGGAGAACCTGTCGGATGTGGTGGAGGTGCTCTTCCCAACTCTGGCTGAAGATCAGAATGTCATCCAAGTATACTACTACAAATGAGTTGGTGAATGGCAGCAAGATTTCATCCATTAGCCTCATGAAGGTTGCAGGAGCATTCGTCAATCCGAAAGGCATAACCAACCATTCGAAAAGGCCCTCCTTGGATTTGAAGGCAGTCTTCCACACATCAGAGGGTTCGATTGGTACTTGGTGATATCCTGAGTTCAGATCGATCTTGCTGAAATATTTCACCCCTTTAGGTGGTCCAGGAGGTCATCAATCCGTGGGATCGGGTACCTATTACGGACATTGATCTTGTTCAGCGCCCGACAGTCAATACAGAGTCTCCACGTCCCATCCTTCATCTGTACCAACACGATCGGGCTCCCACAAGGCGATGAACTTGGATGGATGTGACCTTTCTGCAGGAGCTCCTGAATCTGCCTCTTGATTTCATCGTTCTCCAGAATGGTGTTTGAAATACTGAGAGGGGGGGTGAATCAGTATTTCTTATTTTTTGTTCTAGTGATTGTCAAAAGCATATATAGATATGTATATGTATACACAGAACACAGAAATTGACAGCTGGAATAAATGCTTTTATTAAGACTCAAGACATTGCAATGAAATAAATACAATATAAGTATATCTGACTGTGAATAGTTGCCAAGCTCCAACTTGGACTTCAGTGAGGCTCCAACCTCCAGAGCACCAACTCTGTTTTTCCAAGACACCAATCTTGGACTTTAGGAGCACCAACTCCCAAGGACTTCAATCCTGTTCAGTTCTGAGGCTCCAACCTCTTGGGCTCCAACCCAACCTTGATATAAACTAGTTATGTTGCTTCTGCCTCTGCTGCTTCTGCTGCCTCTACAGTCTCTGTTGCTTCTACTGCCTCTACAGTCTCTGCTGCTTCTGTTGCCTCTGCACCCTCCGCTGGTTCTGTTGCCTCTTCTCTAGTTTTTTCACCACAACAACAACAACCAATCCTCTGTTTTTGCAGTTTTTATACATTCCTGCACCTCTGTCCATTCATTTCCTCTTTCTCACTGGCTCTTTGGCTTCCTCCTTGCCTCCTTCAGCTTCCTCTGTCTAATCGTTTGCTTCTTCAGCTTCCCACTTTCGGTTTCATCTATCTATCGAATGTTCCAATATTCACAGGACACGTACAAAAGGAAGAGAGGCCGCATACACCAAGTTGTCATAGCTTAATGGACAGCCACGTCCCAATCGCAATCATTATCACTAGAGTCAGTCTCCTGAACTATCCGGAGCATTATCGTATGCATTTTTGCCTCAGAGGCGCACGCAGGCCAAATATCAAATTACACAGGAAATATATGAAAAAACAGGCGACAGTGCTAAAGGGCGGACTTCAAGGATCATAGCACCCGTATCTATAATGTATCGGGTCCGCAGCATTCATCGCAATCGGCAATCACAAAGGGCCGATGGCCGATGGGCCAATCCACTTGTGGATGTGATATTGCATTGAACCCTGTTTTATATGCCCGTCGGGTCCGTTCCTTTCATCGCTATCGGCGATCGCAACATAACTGTAGTCACCAATGGCCGTTGGCCGATGCGATGGACCGGATGCGATATATTATTCAATCAAACTTTGATATGCCATCGGGTCCGCGTATATTTTCGCAATCGGAGGTTTCATGTGGCAAGGCTTCACGACTTGCGATATAGCGACGGATGCGATATGGTATTACACCATGGTTTATATTCCTGTCGGGTCTGCAGCCTTATCGCAATCAGCGATCGGGAGAGTGTCATGCCTTTGTGTATTGTTGTGATGGGCGGATGCGATATAGCATTCATCCATAACATAATTCTGCATTGGGTCCGCATTATTATCGCAATCGGAGGTTTCAGTGGTGGCACATAGCTGAACCGCCGATTAGCGATGTCGCCGATATACATATATATGCCTTTATATATAAACTTCTCCGCCGATAGTGTGTTTGTAATATGTGCCCGCCGATAGTGTTAAGGCATATGTATAGGGGTTTTCTCCTCCGATAGTTGTGAATGCATATATATAACCAAGTCTTAGCCTCTGTTTGCCCTCCGATAGTGTTAAACACATATATGCATAGTTTTGCTCCCGATAGTTGTGAATGCATATATATATGGTTTTTAACCGCCGATAATGTTAAAGCATGCATACATGGGTTTTACAAGCCCGATGACATATCTATATGAGTTCTGCTCCTGATGGCTCCCGATAGGCTCCCGATAGCTGTGTATGCTCCCGATATCTGTTATCTGTGGCATATATGGCTCTGTTTGCTGCATTTGCTCCTCCGATGGCTCCTCTTGCTCCGATATGCTCCGATAGCTCCTCTTCTTTGGTATATATATGGCATATAATGTGGCTCCTCTGGCTTGGTCTGCTCCTCTTGGCTCCATTTGCTCCTCTTGAATATTGCCATATTGACATCAATGACAATCTGTGTCCAACAATCTCCCCCTTTGTTATTGATGGCAATATTCTTCTGCTCTCTCCCCCTTTGACATCAATGGCAAAGGAATGCATATGAACTCCCCCTGTCAAACTGCTCCCCCTGTCCTGCTGCATCTTTATGAATGAACTTGAGTGATGATAAAGAAATAACCCCATATTTTGACGCAAATGTTCGAATGCTTCTCGAGGAAGAGGTTTTGTGAAAATATCAGCTATCTGCTCCTTAGTACTGATATATTCCAGGACGATGTTTTGTTCAGCTACTTGCTCACGGAGGAAATGATACTTGATTGGTATGTGTTTAGTTCTTGAGTGCATCACTGGATTTTTACTGAGACTGATAACGCTTGTGTTGTCACAATAGACGGTAATCGGTTGATCTTTACATATGTCAAGATCTTTTAGAGCTTCCTTCATCCATAGTATCTAAGAACAACAGTCTGCTGCAGCAATGTACTCAGCTTCGGCTGTGGATAATGATATGGATGACTGTTTTTTGCTGAGCCAGGATACTAAACAGTCTCCTAGGAAGAATGCATTTCCACTAGTACTTTTCCGATCATCTATGCTTCCAGCCCAATCAACATCGGTGTATGCAGTTACCATCAGTGTTGAGTCCTTTGGGTACCAAAGACCAAAATCAGAAGTTCCCTTCAAATATCTGAGAATTCTGTTTATAGCTAATAAATGAGATTGTTTGGGAGCAGATTGAAATCTTCCCACCATTCCTACTGCTTGCATTATGTCTGGTCATGTAGCTGTTAAGTATAGAAGGGCTCCAATCATTGACATGTAATGAGTTGCATCTACTAGAGGGGATTCATCATCTTTGCTCAATTTGCAGTTTGTGGTCATAGGTGTACTCACGGGTGCACAGTCCTCCATTCCATATTTTTTGAGCATGTCTTTTAGATATTTGGCTTGAGATATACACAATCCTGCTCTGGTTTGAGATTCTTGAAGTCCAAGGAAGTGGGACAGTCTTCTATCATTGACATCTCAAACTCTTTTGCCATGCTTTGAGAAAATTCATGGCTCATTTCATCATTATTACTAGCAAAAATCAGATCATCGACATAAACAAGAGTAGCTAGTAACTTACCTTGATCTGTCTTTATATATAGATTACTTCAAGCCACTCCCTTTTTGAAGCCTTGTTGTTGTAGATGGTGATCCAATCTTGCATACCAAGCTCTAGGAGCTTGTTTCAATCCATACAAAGCCTTTTTCAACTTACAGACTAGGTCCTTTCCTACTGTCAGATCAAAACATTCTGGCTGCACCATGTAGACTTCCTCCTTGAGTTCCCCATTTAGAAATGCTGATTTCACGTCCATTTGATAGATTTTGAATCCTTTTGAGCAAGCAAATGCTAAGAACATCCTGATCGCTTCCATACGGGCCACTGGTGCTAATGTCTCTTCAAAGTCAACTCCTTCTATTTGTGAATAGCCTTTGCAAACAAGTCTTGCCTTGTTTCTGATAACCCGTCCTTCCTCATTCATTTTATTTTTCAACACCCATTTGGTTCCTATTATGTTTTTGTCCTTTGGACGAGGTACCAGCTCCCATGTCTTGTTCTTCTCAATTTGGGTCATTTCTTCTTCCATGGCTTTTACACAATGAGGATCCTTACTTGCTTCTGCAAATGTTTCTGGTTCTATCATAGATAGGAGGGCAATGACTTTTCTCTGGGGTGTGATTGTTATCCTTCTTCGGGTCTGCACACCTTCATCTTTATTGCCAATGATCTGCTCTTCTGGATGATGTTTTTAGATATACTTCATATTTGAAGGGGTATTAGGTGGTTCTCTTTCCTCTTCTTCTTCTCCTTCTTTCTCATCTATTTCTTCTTCTTTAGGTTCTTCTTCTTCAATGAGAAAGTCATCTTCATGTTCTTCAATTTCCTTTTTTGGAAGATCTTCATCAACCTTTACATCAATGCTTTCCACTATTTTCTGCAGTCAATAATTGTAGCACTTGTAGGCCTTGCTCCCTATAGAGTAACCAAGAAATATCCCTTCATCAACCCGAGAATCAAACTTTCCAAGTGAGCCATCATTTATTTTTATGAAGCACTTGCTTCCAAAGATCTTGAAGTACTTCACCGAAGCAGGTCTTCCTTTCCATAGCTCATAAGGAGTTTTATCATAGTTTGGTCTTAATTGAGTTCGATTCAGTGTGTAGACAACTGTCCCTACTGCTTCTCTCCAGAATCTAGGCTGTAAGTCTGCTGCTAATAGCATGGTTCTTGCCATCTCTTGGACTGTTCGGTTTCGTCTTTCAACTACCCCATTTTGCTGAGGTGTTCTGGCAGCCGAGAATTCCCTTTTGATTCCATGAATATTACAGAACTTACTAAACTCGTTTGATGCGAATTCTCCTCCTCTGTCTGTTCTGAGGCACTTAATTTTTGAATCTTTTTCATTTTCTACAAGGGCTTTTAGATTCTTAAAACACTCAAAAGTCTCAGATTTATACTTTATGAAATATATCCACATCATTCTAGTATAATCATCAACAAATAACACAAAGTACCTTTCTCCTTGGAGTGCTTGATTTCTAGTTGGCCCACACACATCAGCATGGATGATCTCCAAGGGCTTCGATGTGCAGTGTTCCTTTGTCTTGTGGCTGGTTCTGGTCTGCTTTCCATGTTGACATGGACCACACACTGCTTGATTTGGAACAGCCTTGGGATGTCTTGTATAACTTTGATCTTGCTGATATTGATCATATTTTCGAACCTTGTATGTCCAAGTCACTTGTGCCACAGCCAACTCTCATCTGTTTGACTCAAGTAGCATTTATTTTCTTGAATCTTGTTCAGAATGTAAATGTTGTCTGGTGTTCTCACCCCTTTTGCCACAAGTTGCCCTAAGGTAGAGTTCCTTATTTCACAGTCTTTGGTGCTGAAAACAACCTTATGTCCTTGATCACAGATTTGGCTGACACTCAGAAGGTTGTGTTTGAGTCCGTCAACCAGCAAAGCATCCTGAGCTTTTCCTTTTCCATTTATCAGAGTAACTATTCCTTTTCCTGCAATTCTACCAGATCTGCTTCCAAAAGACACATTCCCTTCCTTTTTTCTCAGTGAGACAAACTTCCCTCTGTCCCCTGTCATGTGTCTGGAGCACCCACTATCTACAAACCACTAGTTTCCATTATTTTGAGCACATAGAGCCAGGCCGCATTCGTCAATGCTGGAGTTCTTGCTACTCATCTTTCTTCCTTTGAGTGGGCAGTCTTGTTCATAGTGTCCATTATTGTAGCAAAAAGAGCAAATCAGATCAAATTTGGTCAAGGGATCAAATGAATTGAAGGTTTTGATTTGTCCTTGTCTTTTGGGGGCATATGAGTTGACTACTCGGTCCTTTTGCATTGTCTTTTCACTTCTGCGAGCCATACAGTGTCTAGCTTGGTGACCGAAGTTTTTACAGTGAAAGCAGTGTCCAAGAAAGATGGTTTTGAAGCAACCACGGTTTGAGTCGATTTCCTTCCTAGGAATTACTCCTCCCTTGTTCTTTGGATTTTTTATGGGCCCTTGGTGGAGTACAGGTTTGTATTTGCTATAGTGTCCATGATTCGACTCCACATTCTTCTTTGGAGTAATTCTTTCTTCATTCTTGGAGTCTGGGATGCACTTTTGATAACATACTTTTTCATCTTTTGGATTGCAGGAAAGTGCATCGGCATAGCTTTTCGCACTATTCTTAGTGCTTGAGGATTCTCCTTTGAAACCTATTCCAGACTTGTCATGTTGAGGTTTTTGATTTTTCGGAATAGTCTCAAGTATTTGAGAGCTTTTACAGCCCTTTTTAATTTGCTCCAACTCCTTTATCAGAGACACTATTTCGACCTCGCGTTCCTCACAAGTCTCTTCTTTTTCTTTAAGCTTTGCTACCAAGAGATCTTCTCTCCTTATTTCCTCGTTTTCCACTTTGATAGAAATGATTTTGTTCCGTAGTTTCTCATTTTCTTCAATGGCGCTTATTAACAGTTCATCTACATTTCCTTCTAGTCCTGAGTCATCATCATCTGTGAGTGCCATGAATAATGCTTCTTGGCTTTCATCATGATCACTTTCCTCATCTGATTTCTTTTTGATGACCATAAACTCATCCTCATCAGACTCATCTTGCTTGGAGAAGAAGTTTTTCTTATTGAACCCTTTCTTTTTATGTGCCATTCTTTTAGAATTTCCTTCATCATCACTGTCATGTTTATGAGGACATTTTGCTGCATAATGACCTATTTTACCACATTTAAAACAGATAAGAGGATACTTGCCTTTAAGCTTAGATCCTCTCTTCAGCTTTTGTACATATTGAGCCAATTCGGATTCCACATCTGACTCATCACTACAGTCATTCCTTTCTTTCACTTCCTTTGACTTTGAGGCCTTGAATGCTGCATCTTTGGAGCTAGGGCCACCTTTCCTCATTTCATAGGCAGTGAGAATTCCATGGAGTTCATCCATTTTGAGGGTATCTAAATCCTTTACTTCTTCTATAGCACTTATTTTGGAATCAAATCTGTCTGGAAGAGACCTTAATACCTTTTGAACAATGGTACTTTCTTCCACCTTTTCGTCCAATCCTTTCAGGGAATTTACTACTTCAGCTACTCGAAGGAGGTATGCTGCAATATCTTCTTCATCTTCCATCTTCAGACTTTCAAATTATCTTCTGTGAGTTTGAAGCTTTGCCTTTTTTACTTTTTAGTCTCCATCGTACAAACCAACTAGCTTCTCCCACATTTCTTTGGCAGAGGTACAGTGCATGATTTTTGTAAACTCGGAATCAATGATTCCACTAGTGATAGAGTTCATGGCCTTTGCATTTGCAATGTAGGCTTTCCTCTCGTCTTGGTCTGTTGGAAGAGTGTAAGTCGCTTGGTATTCAGTTTGAAAAAAATTCCAGATTTCAGGTCCAAGGGACATTAAGTAGTAAGTCATCCTTTTCTTCCAGAAACCAAAGTTAGTGCCATCGAACAGAGGAGGTTTTCCTGATGCTTCATGATTTCTCATCATGGCTGCGGATCCTTCTTCAAGCTGTTAGGCTAGTATGAAGAAGCTGGCTCTGATACCAATTGTTGGAAATACTGAGAGGGGGGGTGAATCAGTATTTATTATTTTTTGTTCTAGTGATTGTCAAAAGCATATATAGATATGTATATGTATACACAGAACATAGAAATCGACAGCTGGAATAAATGCTTTTATTAAGACTCAAGACAGTGCAATGAAATAAATACAATATAAGTATATCTGACTGTGAATAGTTTCCAAGCTCCAACTTGGACTTCAGTGAGGCTCCAACCTCCAGAGCACCAACTCTGTTTTGCCAAGACACCAATCTTGGACTTTAGGAGCACCAACTCCCAAGGACTTCAATCCTGTTCAGTTCTGAGGCTCCAACCTCTTGGGCTCCAACCCAACCTTGATATAAACTGGTTCTGCTGCCTCTACAGTCTCTGTTGTTTCAGTTGCCTCTACACCCTCCGCTGGTTCTGTTGCCTCTTCTCTGGTTTTTTCACCACAACAACAACAACCAATCCTCTGTTTTTGCAGTTTTTATACATTCCTGTGCCTCTATCCATTCATTTCCTCTTTCTCGCTGGCTCTTTGGCTTCCTCCTCGCCTCCTTCAGCTTCCTCTGTCTAATCGTTTGCTTCTTCAGCTTCCCACTTTCGGTTTCATCTGTCTATCGAACGTTCCAATATTCACAGGACACGTACAAAAGGAAGAGAGGCCGCATACACCAAGTTGTCATAACTTAACGGACAGCCACGTCCCAATCGCAATCATTATCGCCAGAGTTAGTCTCCTGAACTATCGGGAGCATTATCGTATGCATTTTTGCCTCAGAGGCGCGCACAGGCCAAATATCAAATTACACAGGAAATATATGAAAAAACAAGCGACAGTGCTAAAGGGCGGACTTCAAGGATCATAGCACCCGTATCTATAATGTATCGGGTCCATAGCATTCATCGCAATCGGCGATCGCAAAGGGCCGATGGCCGATGGGCCAATCCACTTGTGGATGCGATATTGCATTGAACCTTGTTTTATATGCCCATTGGGTCCGTTCCTTTCATCGCTATCGGCGATTGCAACATAACTGCAGTCACCAATGGCCGATGGCCGATGTGATGGACCGGATGCGATATATTATTCAATCAAACTTTGATATGCCATCGGGTCTGCGTATATTGTCGCAATCGGAGGTTTCATGTGGCAAGGCTTCACGGCTTGCGATATAGCGACGGATGCGATATGGTATTACACCATGGTTTATATTCCCGTCGGGTCTGCAGCCTTATCACAATTGGCGATCGGGAGAGTGTCATGCCTTTGTGTATTGTTGCGATGGGTGGATGCAATATAGCATTCATCCATAACATAATTCTACATCGGGTCCGCATTATTATCGCAATCGGAGGTTTCAGTGGTGGCACATAGCTGAACCGCCGATTAGCGATGTCGCCGATATACATATATATGCCTTTATATATAAACTTCTCCGCCGATAGTGTGTTTGTAATATGTGCCCGCCGATAGTGTTAAGGCATATGTATATGGGTTTTCTCCTCCGATAGTTGTGAATGCATATATAACCAAGTCTTAGCCTCTGTTTGCCCTCCGATAGTGTTAAACACATATATGCATAGTTTTGCTCCCGATAGTTGTGAATGCATATATATATGGTTTTTAACCACTGATAATGTTAAAGCATGCATACATGGGTTTTACAAGCCCGATAACATATCTATATGAGTTCTGCTCCCGATGGCTCCCGATAGGCTCCCGATAGCTGTGTATGCTCCCGATATCTGTTATCTGTGGCATATATGGCTCTGTTTGCTGCATTTGCTCCTCCGATGGCTCCTCTTGCTCCTATATGCTCCGATAGCTCCTCTTCTTTGGTATATATATGGCATATATATATGTGGCTCCTCTGGCTTGGTCTGCTCCTCTTGGCTCCATTTGCTCCTGTTGAATATTGCCATATTGACATCAATGACAATCTGTGTCCAACAAACAGAGCACTGATAAATTGGTCCATTGGGTAGCGGCGCACCTGGGGCCAGATCGATGGAGTGCTTGACCTAACAGTGCAGAGGAACCCCTACGGGGGAGGTGAAGATGTCCTCGTACTCCTCTACGATCTTGTCCATCTGTAGTTGTCGTGCAGAGGGGCCCTGTCTGGAGGCCGCAACCACCGTCTTCTTCTTTCCTTGAAGGTGTATCATCAGGAAAACAAATTTCCCGGTTTTGGAAATGAGATTACTACATTTATTTTGCAGTAATCAAAGAGATGGCGGTAGGTGGTGCTACCTCTGGTATCCTGTACAACTTATTTCCCAATGTAATAATAATAGCTCGGGGCCTTGATTCATACACAGCATGTTGTTTCCACAAGTATGGTTATCCTAATAATACATCACAAACTTCAAGGGGAGCAATGTCACACAATAACTCATCCGTGAAGGGCATGATGTTGTATGGAAGGTGACACTGCTGGCTCACGCGAAGATCTCGTCCTTGGTGAAGCCACCTGATGGTGTACGATTGTGGATGTGCTGTGGTCGGTAAGCCCAACCGCTTCACGACCTCTGCCGAAATGAGGTTCTTTTGGCTCCCGCTATCAACAATGAACTGTAGTGCGGAGCCCTTCACCCACATCTGGGAGTGGAAGAGACGATCCTCCTCCTCTGGATCTTCGGGTTCATTTTTCTAGATCTTGGTGGTAGCAACAGTGGCGTTGGGATCCGTATCAATGATCTGCTTCCCTTTGTCATTCCCCTTGTCGGGTTCTGACTCAGAGTCGAAACATGCATCTGATTCTGAAACCTTTAGCTCAGCCACCAGTGACTGCTTGGCCCGACACTCACTTGTGTTGTGAGTGGAGCTCTTATGGAACTCACACCATTTTCCCGTGTCCTTTTTCGGCTTCATGGTGCTGTTCTTTGCTTACAGCTTTGGCGGGTTGTCTTGGGCTACCTCGCCTTGGCTTTGTCCTTTGTTCTGTGGTTTAGAGGCGCCTTTCCCCTGCTTTGGATTCGCAGATCCAAAGTCTCGCTTCTTTTGTTTAAACTTCTGCTCGACCTTGATGGCATATCGGTATGCTGTGCCGAGCGAGGAGATGTTCAGGAATTGTATTTCTTCCTGGATGTACTTGTGCAAGTAGCCGCGGTATTTGAGTATCAAATGCTGCTCCGAATCCTTAATACCCAACTTTGTGCGAAGGGTATAGAAAAGATTGGTGAACTCCGGCACGTCTTGGTCCCTTCCCTGCCGCAGCGTGGTCCACTTTATGTATTCATCCTCATAGCTTCCAACAGGGTAGTACTACTCCTTGATGGCATCCCGGAATGAATTCCAGGTGGGTGCGGCTGAAAATAGTGAGCCAGTACTTTCATCCTTCTGCTCGCAGTAGGTTTCCCACCAGTCCTTGACGTGGGGGGCTACTTTGAGAAGAGCGAAAACAATCTTTTCCCGACTCAAAAATTCATGAACAGAAAAATAACCCTCTAGCAGATTTAACCATTTATCTATGGCATCTGCGTCTATCTGACCCTCGAATATGGGGATTTCAAAATTAACTTGTACCTTAAAGGGCGTGGCGTTTCCAGAGTAGCTGCTGGAAGCCGATGCGTCGCTTCTGGGTAGCCACTGAAGGATCTGGGTAAAGCTGTCCATCATCGCGTTTCGTTGTCGCTCGAGGGCTTCTTCAAGCAAGATTTTGATAGGATCTCCTACCCCCTCGTCTTTCTTCTCATCTGCCATGGGAGGCCATCGGGATTTGCGAGGCTGGTCTTGCAAAGGTTCGACCAGTTCAAGCCCTAACTCCTTATATCCCGACCTTGTTGGGGACATGCAAAGAAAAACAGAGAAAAAGCAGACCACTCTGATACCACTGATCCGAACTTAAACAGGAATGTAACAAATTACAGAGATAACCATAAACACAGATATGCAATGGAAATAATACTTCATTTCATTAATGTTAAATATTGAAATATGCTTACAAACAGTAATGGAAATAAACTAGCTAGGGCGATGGTAGCTTATCTCTGAGAAGAGATGTGGTGGCTACATGCCTCTGAACTGTCTTACAATGAGGCTCGAAGGCCTATTTATTATTGAGAAACAATGGAAAACCCTTAACATTCCAAAACCTAACCCTAGATGATGAAATTCCAAACTGGGGGCCCCATTTGGGTAAATCGGTACACCAACTTCCCGAGGTCGTAACTTTGGCATACGATCTCCGTTTGACGCGTACAATAGCTCGTTAGAAAGATCTATCCGAGCACTACCACTTTGGGAGGCAACATCAGTCCATGGACCCATGTTGCCCCAGATTTCCGGAAAAACTTCGTTTAGGGCCTCAAAACGGCTCCGGAAGTTCAGGACCTGAAAAACTGCTAAAAATAGTAAGTTGTGCTACAATTAAGGAAACTGAAAATGCTGAGAGAAACAATGGTGGGGGTCCAAGTGGACTTGGCAGGTGGCCACCAATATCCACCTGGATCAGATCCTTGGAAGCAATCCAATGAATTGGATGAGGCTCGACCATATATTGACTCAACGTGTTCACAACAAAGCATATGTCAGGACGGGAGTTGACCAAAAACATTAGAGCCCCACAAGTTGACGATACTAAGTAGGGTTCACCAATCCAGGCCCAACAACACTTCCACGTAGCTTCTTAAAGTTGAGTTCCATCGGAGTAGTCATAGACTTGTAGTCCACCATCCCAGATCTCTCAAGTAGATTCACAATATATTTTTCTTGAGAAAGGAAAATATCACCTGGATTTTTCCAGACCTCCAACCCTAGGAAATAATGCATCAGTCCTAGGTCCTTCATCTCGAACTTGGAAGCCAACTACCTCTTGCATTGATGAATGAGAGGGTCATCACCTGTTAAAAAGAGATCATCCACATAAAGGACCAAAATGAGAGGTTTGTCCTTTTCAACCTTGAAGTATAGGTTTGGGTCAACATTGCTCCTTGTAAATCCAAACTTCATAAGATAGCTATCGATCCTCTCATACCAAGCCCTAGGGGCTTGCTTCAACCCATAGAGAGCTTTCTTCAACCTGCATACATGTGTCTCACAATCTTGAACATCGAACCCCACAATTTGTTCCACATAGAATTCCTCCTTAAGCGAACCATGCAAGAAGGCAATTTTGACATCCATCTGGTGTAGGCTTCATCCTTGTGAGACATCAAGGGCTATAATTGAACAGATGGTGGTATATTAGGAAACCGATGCAATTATCTCATCATAGTCTACTCCTTCCTTTTGAAAGAACCCTCGAGCTACAAATCTAGCCTTGAATTTCTTATGACTCCCATCAGCTCCATGTTTGATCTTGTAGAGTCATTTCGAATTGACCATTGACTTGTCCTTGCGTCTAGGAACCACATCCCAGACATCATTATTGATGATCGACTCATACTCCATGTTCATCGCATCCTTCCAAACTTGTTGTTTCACGACTTCTTCAAATGTACAAGGCTCAGATTGTACAATGGTACTCGTGGCAGTAAGTACCCTTGGTACCTATTCAACTTCTTGCTTTCACGAAATGTCCCCCTCAGTGCAATATGTTTCTCAACATCTTCAAGAGTATCTGTGAGCCACAAAGACCTTTTCCTTAAAGTAAAGGGCTCACTAGGAGGTGGATCAATGGGATCCATAGACCTTCAACATCAGGCATCGGTTCATCAGACGAAGGTTCATCTTGCTTTTCTACATCAACATCATCATTGTCCTTCCTAGGAACAGGAAGATCTTCGATTTTTCTAAGAGAAAAATATTCATCAAAAGTGACATCATTGTTGTGTGTGGAGCCTGATTATCTTCTTTATTCAAAGGTATCACCACATTAGACCCTAGTTCGTAATGTGGCAACAACACTGATTGTAAATGTGCACCGCTAGGGGGGTCCAAGGGGGGCGACGACGACGACGATTATTTGGAGGCCCCCCTTGGCGAGGGATAGTAGGTAGTGCCCCTGAAGCTAAAAACAGTTGTAAAATTGCCTTGTAAATTGTTATAATTTCATAATCAATCTGGGTCGTTCATTAGGCAGAAATCTGACAGTAGAAGTTATGTTTAATTTAGGGTTTTTTACCCTAAAAGGCAACCCCTCGCTATATATAAGGGAATTGCATGGCACCTATGTAGATCTGTATTCTGAGCGAGAAAGAGAGAGGAGATTGTGTGAGAGCAAAGAGGGAATTACAACGGATTTGTTGTAGGTTGTATCTCTTCATTTTGCTAGATAATATAAAAGGAAGGACTGGCTGTTTTTCAGTGGACATAGCTCAAATTGGGTAAACCACGTATATCTGTGTCTCTCTTGTTTTATGCGTGTTATCACCAAAAAATTGATCATCTAGCCTAATTTACTGGATGGATCGAAGTACACCAAGTAAAGCCAATTTTACCATAGTAAAATTGCTTTCACTGTGAGAAATTACTTAATAAACCACCTTTGTTAAGTAATTTATAGTTTTTTTTTCATGTGTGGTTCACGGACACCCGCGGTCACTGGGTGGCCGCTACGTCCATGGAATATCTAAGCTTGATCAAGGGTATCAAGCCCCGCAACCAATAGCTAGGCCTAACCCCAAGGGCTTCGGGGAGAATTGACCCTGTGACCTTCCCAACGGCAAGGCACTTATTTAACCAGTTGAGCTAACCCTTGGGGCTTGTTAAGTAATTTATAGTTAAACCCATGAAGAATAATTAAATAAATCACTATTTATTTGATTTTTTTATAGGAATAATTAATTAAACCATTGTTCAATTATTATTCCTTGTCATATTTGACCCAATCATGAAAAATAAACAAATAAATCATTATTTATCTTATTTATCTTATTTTTCTCTAAGAATAATTAATTAATCGCTAATTAATTATTATACTTTGTCAAATTTCACTAAATCCCTTAAGAATAATTAAATAAACCATTATTTGTTTATTATTCTTCAACTAATTGCTTGAGATGATAAATAAATCATTTATTTATTTATTATTTCTAAATAAAAGTTTAAATACTTTTTCCCTCCTAACCAAATATAATAAAATATTCCAAGTGGTTATTCCAAGAATGGGATCAATAATATTTTATTATTGCTCATTATTCGAGGATAACTCAATATTTTGTTATAAATAGAAGGGTTTTCCATTCATTATTCACTTTTGATTATTTTCATTGTTGCACTCACTGTTGTAACTCTGATTATTTTCATTGTTGCACACCATATTTTTGATGGGTTTATGCATTATAGAGGAGAGAAACTCTACACAGGCTGAAGACATTTGAGGATAACCAAGAACCCATCCCATAGAGGGGGATTAGTAACATTTATCTGTTCTCTTCACAGGTGTTATAATAAAATTATTCTTTACATATCTAGTTTCCATTGGATGATTGGAGTTATTACTCTTTCTTTTTGTTGTTTAACTATGATTGTGGCATAGATCTGGACTTTGGCAAGTTTTTTTTCTATCAGTTGTTGTAGATCTACAATGTTTAGCAACCATTTATATTGTTGAGATTGTTTGTCATCCACAATCTTAAGTGGGTTCTTTTCGTACATCTTTGAGAAGAAAACACTACAACAAAATTGGCAACTCCGCTGGGTTTTATACTTCAGATCCAGAAACCTGGGTGACCTTTGGTTTTCAGCTTAGGGTTTCTTCTTTTTTCAATTCTCTTAATGTTTCCTAGTTTTTTAACCCTAGATCTAATAAATTTCTGACTTTCGCAAGCTTTCTGGTCGTTTCTGTAGGTCACAGGAACCAACCGCGACAAAGGCGACACTTTTTTCCGAGATTTGCCAACCGGGATCCATGGAACATAAATCATATTTTTTAGCCCAAAAAGTGTGATCTGGGCTTCAGAACACACCTTTCAGCCCAAACAATGATCCCTGTAGAGAAACAGGTCAGTACTTGTGATTTCTGGGTTTTAGGGTTTTTCTCAGATTTGTTTATGGGTTTCGCAGAGAGTTGTTTGGTGGATGTCTGACCTCTGTCTCATCCCACTTAGGCCTTGATCCACTATGTTTTACTCGTCAAAGTCAAATTTAGCCTCCCCTAGGGCTTCTAGTACACTTCCACCTTTTTAGGAGGAGTTTAACTAAGTGAGTAGTCTGAGTTTCTTGAGCGCTTTCAGCCACATTTTCCAGATCTGTAATCTTTTATTTTAGATCTATTAAGATAGGTTTCTACCATCCATATTTTCACATTTAAACTTGTTTGGTCATTACCCTTAGGGTCCCATCAGTTGCCCTAGGTGTTTCACCCATCTCCCTATCTTTTTGCAACAATCTTCCCCTCTGTTTTTTTGTTGTTGCTACACCACTTTCCAGCAACTTAGTGTCACTTGATCCCAGTCACAACAACATTCAGATCTCTTGACCATTTCAGTGTATTTCCCATCGGTTTAGCCACCAAGCAGTACAGTGTTTGCAAACCTAGTTTGGGTGGGGTTTAGTTAATTTTTTTGCTATTCATTTTCTGTTATTTATTTTAGCTTATTTTCAGCAATATTTTTTCTTTTTTACAAACATGATCTGGGCTTAATCAATTAATACACATGCACACACTTGCACACCTTAAGCAAAGGGTGCTTGGTCTACACCGCCAAGCCAAGACTTAACATAATAAATTTATCTCCCCGTATTGAGACAAATATATATTGTTGATCTCCCTTCATCATTTCCCTGTTCCGTGTGTCCTACCATCATTGCGACACCAAGGCGTGTGTCACGGAGACTATTAGGCCTTCATCCCCAGTTTCCGCTTGGGCTTATTACCCCTCCCTGTCTGGTTTGCATTCATAGCCCTCTGAGTCCCCATACTGACTCTTCTCATGGTTCTTCTAATTCCTCATCAGATTCCAAGCCTCATTCAATGCATATCATCACCATGTCTGGACCCATAGCTGGTGCACAAACCTAAACTAGTGTTGGCTCCAGTTCTATACCAGCGGTCACATCAAGCGGAACAGTCTCAGGAACCGTTTCGGTAGCCCCCATGCTCCCCTTTATGGCTAGGTTAAGTCTATCGGATCTCAACCAGTTGATGAATGATCCCATACACCATGATGCTGGTTGGCCCTCTATGCCAACTAAGCTTCCCCTAGACATCCCAAAGTTTGAGGGTAATGCTGGAGAGCATCCTACCAACTATGTTCTATCCTTCCACATGTGGTGTTTGTCCAACTCCATAACTGATGACTCCATTCGTCTTCAGCTCTTCCAACGCATGCTCACTGGAGACGCTAGAAAATGGTATGTAGACTAGCCCTCCGCATCTCATTCTGTTTTCGCGATGCTTGCTAAAACATTCCTTTCATATTTCCAGTTACCTCTCTGATATGACATTGGTACAGAGCTATTGACCACATTCTGTCAGTCCTCCGCCACTCGCGTTTCTGACCATGTTCAAGAGTGGCATCGAAGGAGGAGCACATGTCGTGCCCCGCATTTCGAAGAATGTGTCTATTTAGATTGGTTTCTTAAGAGCCTTTTATCCCCCATTGGGAAATATGCCGCGTCCCATTTTCCTCAGACCGAGGAAGAAGCTCTCCAGACTGCTTTGAGATATGATCTGATTTATACACAATCTGATTATGTCTATACCATCATTCCAAACCTCCCTCATCTTGGAAGTGCCAATGCACCGGGGGCATCTCATGCCACCAACGGTATCATTGGATCCCTATCACACTCTTCACCATACACTTAGTAGAGTTATGGCTACTCGCAGGGGGGCACTAGTTCCTCCAATATTTGTGCCCCTCCTACTAGCAACATGTTTCTAGGGCCCCAACCCATCTACCAAATTGTTGCTCCTTCTTATGCACAGCCGAGCGCTCCAGCCCCTCAAGCATTAGTGTCGCAGCCTCCCATGCATCGTCAGCCCCAACAGCCACTGCCCCCTCAGGGCCAGGTGTTTTTGCAGCAAAGTGCTACCAATCCCCCAAATTCAAATAAAAGGAATGAGGGGAAGGGTAACAAGGGTAACCAGGGTAACCAAGGTAACTAGCTTAGTGAACCCCAGGGGAACCAGCCTAACACCAACAACCAACAACAAGGAAGCCAACCCAAGTAGAACAAGGTTATTCGTATGAACAAGCCTTGTGCATGTTGTGGTGTACATGGCCATTATACACATGAGTGTCCTCTCTTACCCCAAATGTGCCAAACGTGAGAAGCTCAAGCAACTTCTAGAGGTCAATAATCGCCTCAGAATCCGGTGCCAACCCAACCGATAGTGCTCACAAATCCTTTCCCTTAGCAAGGATTTGTTGCTGCTCAACCTCAGCCAGGTCAAACAACCCAGCTCCCCCAACCTTCTGGTTTCGGTGAATAACATATTCTTATGATGAGCTCTGATGAGCTTAACCCCTCCAATATCAACCTACAAACTCGGTCGCGTCAACATGACAAGCCCTCCACTTCGTCTGCTACCAAGTCCAAAACCAAAATGTCTATTGATCCTCTTATGACACCAAATGGTCCTTTACAAATCCCTCAACCTAAGGTTGAGGCCATCCCTAAGATCCCAAAGGGACCATTACGCCGTAATGCGGCTTCTAACAGAGCTGCCCATACATACAGTATAGTAGATGACTTGGCACAATCACCTGTTGCCATGCTGATGCTAGAAGTCCTCTAGTCGTACCCATACAAAAATAAATCTCTGCTAACTACCTTGGGTGTAGTAGATCCTTCCAACGATCATTTGATTGTCTTCCTGGTTGATACATCAAAGCATCCCCCACTGCCTTCATATGCTGCTTTCCAGATACCAGTTAGAGTCCGTAATGCCATCATCTCCAGATGCATTATTGACGAAGGCGCGTCCATCTGTGTGATGTCCACTGTTGTTTGGAAATAACTAAAATCTCCTGAGTTGTCCCCCTCCACCATCACTTTGCGTGCTTGGGATGGACACTCCTCTTGACCCCTCGGCATGTAACGCAACTGTCCAGTGACCCTTTTGGGCAAGACTGTCCATGTCAAGATTGAAGTCATTGATGCCCCTTTGGATTACAACATTCTCTTAGGTCGTACTTACACATATGCTATGTTAGCTGTCACATCTGTTGTGTTCCTTAAGATGTGCTTCCCCCATGAAGGGAAGATCATTACCATTGATCAATTGACCTACTACGAGCCAACATTCATGACCACCCCCAAGTCCATTATCTCATCGGTGTTCGATAAACAGTCATCAACCCCTTCCACCAGTGTTTCACCCAGATTCTATAAGGATTCCTCATTGTTGGGTGCTTTCCCTGGTCCCCCTCCCCTCCCATCTCAGAGTCTACCTCTGTGAGTGTTTGCATGTTACAAGCGTCATGGGCTGCTCTTAAGCGGTCTGGTACACCTGATCAACAACCAACTCCTCAACATCCTTCTGTTTCTCTTCCAGCTAAACCATCTGGACCCTCTCCCCTAGGACCTCCTCCATTTGTGGGTGCCTCTCCTTTGTTCCCACCAGGAACTGTTCCTCCAGGTCTCAACCATCCGAGAGCTATTCCGCTAGGACATTATCCTGCTGGCCAGATACCTTTCTTATCCCCCCCTCCAGGAATTTTTTTTGTACCTGTCATGGCTTCATTGGTCCTTCCTAACATGACTCTAGGGATCCCAGTATGGTACATCGATCCCCCTGCAAACATTTCGCCTGGTCAGCCAAGACCATATCATGCTTTGACCCCGGTTCAACTGGTCCCCATGACCCCTACCACTGCTTCAGTTCCATCACAACCTCAACAGGAACCAGCTCTTGTTGCGAAGGCATCTAGCCAAGGGGGCAAAGCCAAAAGGAAAGATTCAAAAGACAAGGCTCCCCAAGCTCCTCCAGCCCCTAAGGCCCCAAAGCCGACACCCCCATGTGCTTTGTGTTAAGTCGTTGGGCACACCACCAACAATTGTCCCAAACTTCCTCAACTTAAACCTTTGGTTCATGAAGCATTCCCTGAGTCAAATATTCTGGAAGTCCATGTTAACTTACCTGTCCCCCCTAAGAAACTTAAAACATTGCACACAAACCACCCTTGTGCCCTGTGTGATCTTCATGGTCACTATTCCCATTGTTTCCCTCATCTTGATGAGTTTCACGATTGCCTTGGGGCCATCAGCAAATACAAGGCCACTCGTTGTGGAGCCTCTACTCCTCTACCTGTGGATTCTGGTACCACAAGTCAACCAGAATAGGGAGACTCTGGCCCCACTATTGTGATCCCTCCCCTCAATGTCGAGATGAAGGACACCACAGGCCTCATCCTTTACCTATCGTCATCTCGCACTCAAACCTTTTGGAGGTTTCTGTGCACGCTTCTATCGAACCTCTTTTGATAGAATCACAGGTCTCAACATCCATAGATCCTCCATCTACTAGAACGTCATCTACCATTGAATACGATACGTATGTGAACCTTATTTCTCTGGTTGATGCACTAGGTAACGCCACCGCATCATGTGGTCAACCTTCCTCCCATCTGCCCATCTCCCATCCTTATGAGGACACCATGGAAACTATGTCTACCCCTGATTACCCCTGCACTTATGTAAGGGTGCATTTCTTCAGAGGATTTCGAAGGCCATTTCCTTCCTAATTCTCCCAATGCGCTCTACCTCCAGAAATGTTTTTCACAACACATCCCTTTGATTTGTGTGTCTTTATTTCTACCATGAAGTTAGGTAGATTGCATCATCTCATTCATTGTCTTTTGCACCTTTCAGATGGATCCATCATCCACACCATATATCGGTCATGCCGACGGTGCAAGTCACTTCTCCCGGAATCTAGCCTCGACAACCTAGGCCATTTTTACCCCCTTGCATACATTAGTCCTTTCAAATGGTGTGTGCATTAGATCTGCCACCAATAATCAAGCTAAATATGATGCAGTGATAGGCTTGTTAGTCGATTCCCTCACTCATGCATCCTTCATCTTCATGTTCGTTTAGATTCCTTGCTACTTGTGATACAATTGAATGGTGTGTATCATGTGCATAACCAAGTCATATTTAGAAAATATTTACGAGTGAAACTATCAATATGTGAATTTGAAATCATTACTTTCAGTCATGTGCCTAGAGCCCAAAATCGCTACGTAGATGCCATTGCAAACAACATTCTAGATTGACATTTATCACATGTATACCATAGAAGATAACAAAACAAATGGTGAACCATCATCGTCATATAAAATGCATAATCATATTATGTATCATAAAAGTGTTTGGAGGCCATAGATCTAAATACATACAGTACGCCCATAGCATACTGGGGGGCACATAGGCCCCTACATCTCATCCTTTGGAGGATCTCGTGCCAAGTTGGGTCAAGATGCTTGGATCCTTTTTTCAGGCACTCGAAACACAATGGCGCTCCACAAACGCCTCCTACGAGGCGGCATCATTCCCACCTTTGCATACCAGATCAGTATCCCATTCTTTGGGGCATGGATTTTTTTCCCTTGGCCATCTTCTCAATTATGTTTCAGCCTAGATCCCACTGAATCTAGGTATGGTCGATTATCCTCCCATTCCTTGGATAGTTTGTCCTACTGGCCTCTCAGGCGAGTCATATGGACATCGCATATCATAGATGTTTGATACCATATCTTCGAATATTCTACTCTATGTCCACATAGTCCCCATGTTTGACTCCATGGGTGAGGATGATTCTAGACCTCCTCTAGTAGTTCATTCTCGTTTTCATCTTCCCTTAATTCTTCGCCAGGAACCATCATTCCAAGAAGCATTAAGGCCATATTTAGACAAGTGAGGCTACTTGCCTAAAAGTCTTAGATCCTAATTCTGATGGTCGGTTTTTCTGCTATGATATCCACAAGATTTTGGGCCTTCTCCTCCTCTCAAATTGGAGGGAAAGCACCCTTTTATAGGAAAACCCACAGTTTTATGTTGCCAATTGTGACTAGACCGTAGCTCCATTTGACGAACCATCAACACCATTGGAAAGCTCTCATCGAGCTCTATAATGGGTCATCCTCAGTTTTTGATGATTTGACACTTCATCAGGAAGCCATTTTTCCAAGAAGGGTCACTTCATCGCCTCTCAAAATTGAATTTCTTCACAAAGCAACACTTGTACTTTGAGATCCTCCTCCTCTGAATACTTGTCATACCATGTGTTGATTTTCATCATGTAGCCATCACTTACTCATGTTTTGATGGTCCCCACTGGGCCTAGTCTGTGTGGCAGTGTCATCGAGTGACCCTTGTTCAGAGCATCCACGATGAGTCACCCTTGCATTCATGGAGTCTATTTCATATCCCATTATATCATGTCACAATATTCCATCCATATTTTCATACCGTTCATCCTATGTTGCCCATTTTGGCCTCCAGTCATACTATCCCCATCCCCTCCGAAGTTGAGTCAGTTGCTGCCAGGTCAACCATGCACTTTATGCTCTGACAAGGGTAGTCGTCTATTTGTCCCTCAGTACCACTTTTTCCCCATTATCCTTGGTGTCAGTCCATCAGTCACATTACTATTTTCCCTCGTTCTTTAGTTGATTATCCTCATTGCCTCATCTATCGCGAGACCTATTCTGTCGACATCAACTCATTTATTACATAAGAACGACCTAGAGGGTAGTGTATCTTGGTTCCAGCTCCCATTCTTGTTCGGTGCCTCAGATCAAGCACAGGGTCTCATTATTTCCCTTTGACTTGGTCGTTTCATGTTCGTGATTCATACACTTGATGGTCTAGTGATGTAGCAGATTGCACCAGTAATTCCCGGGTGTGTGTGAAATGTTTCAAACCTCATGAGGGGGTGGCCCTTCAAGTAGCCCCCCACATGCCTGGATGCATACCTATTATGCTACAACCTCAGATGTAGCTCTGCAGAGTTGATGGGTTTGGTTCCTACCGATTGCAGTGTTCATAGCATGCACACCTCCTTCAAATCATCCATTTAGTTTTGCAGAGCCCTTCCTTGGTCAGCAGGGCTTCTCCAGTTGTTCTACCCTCCCTCCCACCCATTTTTTGAGGGAAGGGCCTTTGTATCTCATGTACTCATATATTATTGTATTTAGTCATAGCTCATGTTTTTCCAGGTGCATTATGTATATGGGACACATTGTATTATTTTCTGGCTATGTTATGCCAGTTTGTCATGTAACATTTAGCATGTACTTCATTGATCAATTTTATATTTTTGGGTGAACCATTATTTTTGTACTAAGTTAACTCAGCGGGTATGGGTATGCCTCCCCTGCCTCATTGAGGTTCGGTACCACAACATAAAAGGAGACTTGCATTAGTCTCGCCCCCTCTGTCCCTATCCTCTTTCAATTCAACTTCATTAGTCTCTCTCTCTCTCTCTCTCTCTCTCTCTCTCTCTCTCTCTCTGTGTTGTCTAGTGATTGTGTCTTTACAATGTACTTCGGTCATATGTTTTTCTCCTAACACTTGTACATTGGGGGGAAATCTGTTATCACCAAAAAATTGATCATCTAGCCTAATTTATTAGATGGATCAAAGTACACCATGTAAAGCCAATTTTACCATAGTAAAATTGCTTTCACTGTGAGAAATTACTTAATAAACCACCTTTGTTAAGTAATTTATAGTTAAACTCATGAAGAATAATTAAATAAATCACTATTTATTTGATTTTCTTCTAGGAATAATTAATTAAACCATTTTTCAATTATTATTCCTTGTCATATTTGACCCAATCATGAAAAATAAACAGATAAATAATTATTTATCTTATTTTTCTCTAAGAATAATTAATTAATCACTAATTAATTCTTTGTCAAATTTGACTAAATCCCTTAAGAATAATTAAATAAATCATTATTTGTTTATTATTCTTCAACTAATTCCTTGAGATGATAAATAAATCATTTATTTATTTATTATTTCTAGATAAAAGTTTAAAAACTTTTTCCCTCATAACCAAATATAATAAAATATTCCAAGTGGTTATTCCAAGAATGGGAACAATAATATTTTAATATTTCTCATTATTTGAGGATAACTCAATATTTTGTTATAAATAGAAGGGTTTTCCATTCATTATTCACTTTTGATTATTTTCATTGTTGCACTCACTGTTGTAACTCTGATTATTTTCATTGTCGCACACCATATTTTTGCTGGGTTTATGCATTATAGAGGAGAGAGACTCTACACAAGCTGAAGACATTTGAGAATAGCCAAGAACAGATCCCATAGAGTGGGACTGATAACATTTATCTATTCTCTTCACAGGTGTTATAATAAAATTATTCTTTACATATCTAGTTTCCATTGGATGATTGGAGTTATTACTCTTTCTTTTTGCTGTTTAACTATGATTGTGGCATAGATCCGAACTTTGGCAGGTTTTGTTTCTATCAGTTGCTGCAGATCTACAATGTTTAGCAGCCATTTATATTGTTGAGATTGTTTGTCATCCACAATCTTAAGTGGGTTCTTTTCGTACATCTTTGAGAAGAAAACACTACAACAATGTGTTTTCTGTGATTATATTTCTGCAATATATTTTAAGTGTTCCATTGTTTTGTAATATATAATTTTTTAACAATCAAGACTTAATTCCACTTCCATTTGATCAAGCACATATGTTATATATGCCTTCAAAGTTTCACTGTAGCCCACAAATGTTCCTTTCTTCCCAGATGCATCTAGTTTATTTATTTTCTCTTTTGGCATATGAAAGTATACGAGACAACCAAAAATTATAAAATGAGAAACACCAAGTTTCCTACCGGTGAATACTTATTTAGGTGTATTGAAGTCCAAATCTTGATGTGGGTGTTAGCTCTGCTACAGTTTGCAACATTTGATGGATTAAATCAGGTCAGACAGTGCTGGTTTGGGTTGCAGAGAGTTTTCAGTTGTTTATTTTATCTCTCCCTTTCATTTTCCTTATTCTCTTTTAACTCTTTACTCCTTCGTTTTCTCCTTCCACTTTATCCCTGTTTTTCCCCTTTAAACCCCTCATAAACCCTTTTTTGGGCTCTCGGGCTTCTTCTTGTTGAAAAAACTAAAAACCCCGATAACCCTAAAAACCTCGTTAACCTATAAACCCCCAAAAACCTATATAAATCCCAAAACCCACATAACCTCGTATAAACGCATTATTTGTTTGTTTATTCCCGGGTGCTTAAGTCTTAATACTTATAACACCGCGCATATAATATAATTCATAACCCAGCGGGCCCATACATGTCACATCACCCCGAGACATGTGCATTAAATCTTGTCCGCCCGATCCTCCGCCTGTTGATCCAACGCCTTACGCTTTCCCCGCTCCCATAAACCGCACGTCTGTTAGTCAGCGGGGAAGGCGGTTTCCCCGCCGTCCTGTCAACCACATGTCACAATTTAACAGGATCGCGCTCATGTGTAAGAAAACCACCCTTGGCCATAAAGCGGTGCGGGGAAATTGCTTACCTCCCTTCCAGTACGGTCCCCGCCTACTAACTTGTGAGCATCTTCCTCATGTGATAGCCGTCCGATCGTCCATCATATGATCTGACGGTCTGCGTTCGCTTTCCGCGCTATCTCCCGATAGTCTCTCTGATCAAATCTCTGCCGTTGATTTTTATGATCCGACAGCTCACAGCTCTCTTCCACCTTGCCTTCCGATAACTCTTCCCGTGCAATCTCCTCCATTGTTTTTATTCATCCGACGGCCCATGTTCATTCGCCTGCCTGCACTATTTCCCGATAGCTACCTAGATCCAATCTGTACCGTGCACTTTCGCGATCCGATGGTTGATATTTCCTCTGTGTCTTCCATTGCATCCTGACAGTTTTCAATGAATTTTTTGTGTTTTGAGCAGTCCTGCACTCTCAAAGGAGAAAGGAACCCATGTTCAATACACTACGCCATTAATATTTCAGTTGCCACATTCAAAGACAACACGATCAAAGATAAAAAAGTACTGCCTTGAGCAGTTGAATTCATTCAGCAATTATGGACATTTATTCATGAAACATTCCACCTGTTCAAGGAGTACACCAGAGCAGCAGAAAGGCCATTTTGTTCATTAAAAACAACCAAACAATATCAGAAGCCCATATCTAACTGTAAATGCGGTTGGTGGTCCATTAAGACACCTCCACGCATAGCATAGCAGAGATTTTTGTAAACAAACTCTATATATACTCAGAAAAAAGATGTAATAAAGTTGATGAGTGTTATTCTATTGTAAGCTTCAACTTATAGAGACTGTAATTACTGCGTAACCTGCAGCTTCTGGTCTGCATTTCCAGCTAATACAAGCTTCTTTTGCTGTTGATTGCTCACTTTCCACTTCTTCTTCTTATTCCAAGTTGTGTCTGTTTCGCATTTATTCATGTGTTGTTAATGTTTAGCATCAGAGGGGCTGTCATCCCACCTCTATGTTAGGATTTAGCATGTATCATTGAATTTGTTTGCAAGTTTCTGTTATTTTAATGCCATAGAGTTGTCATCCTATCTGTGTATTAGAAAACAGATTTACAGACCTTTTAACTGGTTGCAGCTAGCTAGCACAGGGTCCTGTGCATCTGCTGGTGTGATCAGTCTTCTTCATCATGACATTTTCCTTAAACTGTGAGTAATTGGTGGTCTAAAGCCTTGTAGTCTGGGGGTGTTCACCCATGTCTGGGGTCAAGCATAGTAGAAGTGGTTATCTGGCTTGAATATGCAGCATTTGTTTCATTCATCCATCAATTTTCCAACTTTTTGTTGAGTTTGTAATGTTCCCGAGCATCTCTGATATACAACCTAGGAGAGTTTCTTGGGGTGATAACATTAATTGGCGCCGTTGCCGAGGAGATGAGAATCGAAGTTCAGCTTCTCTGGGAGAACGACACAACTTCAAGCTTTGATGATAGACAAGGTTTTAACACAGTTTTTGGTTGTAATCCTCTATCTAGCGACTCCATTGGAGGAAGACCATCATTTGGCGACTCCACAATGAAGTTCTGGCTTAGTTTGTGAGACATACTAGAATAAATCCTCAGAAATCTCCAGATGAATCAGTGCCTGAACCTGAGAGGACTGTTAAATCCAAGAAAGCTTCACAAAAAGGGGCATCAGGATCAGGTAAGCCTAAGAAATCTTATTCATCTCTGAAATATAAAGTCATTGCTGAAGATTTACAGTCTGAAGATTTAGAGCACAGCACTGTTAATAAAGAAAAACCTTCAAAGGTTAGTTTAGCCCCTTGTGCAGTTAGTTCCCCTTTGAATCTCAGTCCAAAGAAAGCTTCCCATACAGTCCAAAGCATCCCTTTATCTCTGCCATCCATCACATTACTCCCTACCATTCAACCTACTAGTATTCTTCCACATTTTCCAATCATGGCAGGACAACAAGCACCTACAAGGATTGAGAGAATTATAGTTGCCAGATATGGACCATTGGTATTGCCTGCGCCTTTAAATCCTATGCCTGTCGGAGAATATAAAAAATATATGCCTAAATTCACTGGAACAGAGGGAGTGACAGTAGAAGAACACCTTGAAGCTTTTTATAGTTATGCTGATAATTTAGATATAAGTGAAAATGATGTGTGGATGAGAGTTTTTGTCCAGAGCCTTGATGGAGAGGCTAGGAAGTGGTTTAGAGAATTACCCCAGAGATCTATAACAGATATTGAAGCATTAGATGATGCATTTTTGAAGAAATGGGGAGATAAAAAAGACTTGTTGTATTATCATACTGAGTTTGGTAACTTGAAGAGGGAAAATGGGGAATCAATACCTGATTTTAATAAAAGATTCAATCGAATGTATAGTAAGATACCAGCTGAGGTAAAACCTACCCCCACCTTTTCCAAACTGACTTATGCCAATGCTTTTGACTCTGATTTTTGCTTGTTGTTGAGAGAAAGGAGATGTGCTACTCCAGCAGACATGCAGGATGCAGCCCTAGAAGTAGAGTCTAATATTATGGCTGCAGAAAAGCTCAAAGGTCAAGCTGACAGGAGAAGACAAAGAAATCAGGCATCTACTTCTTCTATATCATCTTTAGAGCCTAAATTAGATAAAATTACCAAGATGATAGAGTCATTGGCTGTTGAAATTTCTAAGCTAAAGGTTGAGCAAAGTTCAGCAAAAACAAGGCAGCAAAACACATTTGCTCCAAGAAATCCAAATCCTTTCAGAAGAGCAAATGAGCAGTTACAAATAATGCAGAGGGGTGAAGATTCAAAAGAAGATCAGAAATTTAAAGCTCCCTTCCAAAATGTAGTCATGGAGGAAGAACAATTTGAAGAAGACGAGGATGAAATTCACTGCATGGAAGATAAAGGCAACACTGCATTTTTTACTTTGGCTGCTTATGAATAATCATTCCTACATCAACAAGATAGCCAAGAATGGGACAGAGGAGCTATTCTACAAACTGGTGATCAACAGAGATATAATCTAAGTTCCAATGAAAAAAATGCCAAGGAGAATCCTACCCAAAGAGTTGTTGTCCAAGCAAAACCACAGAATATTAAGCAGAGAAGACCAGCAGTTGATCCAGTCATCCTCAAAGCTCCAATTCAAGAGATAAGAGGTTCTAATAAGCTGCCTTCCTCTTTTAGCTTTGAGTTAGAGGTCCAAAAATTGAAAATATTTGTGCCTCTGGTTGAGTTGGTAAAGAGTGAAGTATTTAGGAAGCCTATCCTTGAAGCTCTTGAGCTAGAAATCAAACAAACCTCCACTGACTCTGTTAATTTGCAAGATGATAAGCCTGCCATTGTGCTTAGTCCTATGATTGAGCCTGCTGATAATAATTCTCCATCTTTTTATGTCTCATTGACCATTCATGATAAAATCCTCCACAATTGCCTACTAGACACAGGGGCCAGCCACAATTTAATGTCTAAAGTTGTCATGGAAGAGTTAGGCCTTGATATCACTAGACCCTATCATGATTTATTTTCTTTTGATTCAAGGAAGGTGAAATGTCTTGGATTGATTAAATATCTGGCCATTACCTTAACTCAGCTGCCCATGAAGAGTATGATGATGGATATTGTGGTAGCAGATGTCCCTCCTAAGTTTGGCATGCTGCTATCTAGAAGGTGGATTAAGAGACTAGGTGGGACATTACATAATGATCTATCTTATGCAACTATCCCAGTGTTTGGAGGATAAAGTAGGAGATTATATAGAGAGGCACAGCTGGCATATATCATTAGTGATGAGAAGAATCCTACAAATCATCCTATGTATGAAGTGGACACTGATTTTGGAGCATGCATTCTCCAAATGGAAGAATCTCAGAAGGCCGAAATGCAGCTCAGGAAACCAACAGTTCAGGCCGAGCAGGAGCAAGGAGGTTAGGTTTGGGAAATGTTCTTTGATGGAGTGTGTTCCAAGGAGATTGCAGGAGCAGGGGTGGTGCTAATATCTCCACAACAAGAAAGTATTTAGCTGTCTTTTAAGCTGGTTTTTCAAGTGATAAACAATATAGCAGAATATGAAGCACTGTTGTTGGGCCTAAATGCAGCAAAAGATAGAGGAGTTAGAAGCATAAAGGTATTTGGAGATGTTGATCTGATCATTCAGCAAATAAATAAAACTTTTCAAGCAAAGCACCCAAGGTTGAAGGCATATAGAGATGAGGTATGGAGAATCAGGGATTCCTTTGATTTTTTCTGTATTTCATATATTCCTGGAGGTCAAAATCAGCTTGTTGATTCCCTTGTTGTTTCTGCTAGTTTATTTATACCTCTCATGCCTCCCAGACTACTGTATGAAGTTCAAATGAAGTATAGACCATCCTTTCCCGATAATGTCCGCCATTGGAAGGTTTTTGAAGATGATGATGAATTAAATAGGTTTCTTCAAGTCATTGATGAGTTCTCTGAAATGCAAATTGACCAAGAAAATGATCTCTTGTTAGAAAACCCCTAGCCCCAGCTTAGAAATAAAATTGGTAAAGACAGCATAATCCAGCTTCCTAGTAATCATATTCCTAAAGGTCTGATTCCTCTTGAGAGATTGTTTGACCAGAATGATGTGCCTTACAAAGCTGCCCAAAAAGAAGACCAATCTACAGTTTGTAAGTATGATATAGGAAGTCCAGGTCAGCCTAAATATGTAAATCTGTCCACTCATTTGTCTGCTGATCAAAGTGCTGAGTACTACAATTTAATGAGGCAATTTTCTAATGTGTTTGTCTGGGAGTATAGTGATCTGAAAACATATGATAAGAACATAATTCAACATAAAATCCCTCTGGAGAAAGACAAAATACCATTCAAACAGAAGCTGAGACCAATAAATCATATGCTTCTTCCTCTAATTGAAAAAGAAATTAAAAAATTGTTGGCTACCAAGATTATAGTCCCTCTCAGATATTCCAAATGGGTAGCTAATCTAGTGGTGGTGAGGAAGAAAAGTGGTGAAATTAGATTGTGTGTTGATTTCAGAAATTTGAACAAATGCTCAAAGAAAGACAACTATCCTCTGCCAAAAATGGAGCATTTGCTACAAAAGGTCTCAGGAGCTAAAGTGATGTCATTTTTGGATGGATTTTCAGGTTTTAATCAAATTGTTGTGCACCCAGATTATCAAGAAAAGACTGCATTTACCACTCCTTGGGGCACCTTTATGTATGCCAAAATTCTATTTGGATTGATGAATGTTGGAGCCACCTTTTAGAGAGCTATGGACATAGCATTTGTGGGAGAGAAGGACAAATTTGTGCTTATCTACCTTGATGATATAACAGTTTACTCCAGCAGCCATCAAAATCATTTGCAGCATTTGAAAAAAGTGTTTTTGAAGTGCAGAAGGTTTGGAATATTAGTCAATCCCAAAAAATCTCAATTTTCTTTAAATGAAGGAAAGTTGTTAGGACATATTGTGTCTGCTGCAGGTGTTCAGATTGACCCAGAAAGAGTCAAAGAAATTCAGGCCTTATCTGTTCCTAGATCAAAGAAGGATATCCAATCCTTTCTGGGCAAAATTAATTTTGTCAGGAGGTTTATTCCGAATTTTGCTGAATTGGTGAAGCATATTACCTCCATGTTAAAGAAAGGGTCAGAGGTAATATGGACTGAAACAACAAGAAAATCATTTGATGCCATCAAAAAGGCTATTATGGAGGCTCCTACATTAATAAGTCTAGATTACAGCAAGGAGTTTCATATATTTTCATTTGCCTCTAAAGATACTGTTGCAGCAGTTTTATTGCAGCAAGATGAAGAAGGTTCAGAACATCCAGTAGCATTTTTTAGCAAAAACTTGAGGGATGCTGAACTAAGGTATGATATTATAGAAAAACAGGCATATGCTCTTATTAAATCCTTAAAGGCTTTCAGAGTTTATATCTTGCATTCAAAAATAATGCGTATGTGCCTTCTGCTGCTATTAAAGATGTCTTGACTCAACCTGATGTTGATGGAAGAAGGGCAAAATGGATTGCAAAAATGATAGAATTTAATATAGAATTAAAGCCCACCAAGTTGGTCAGAGGTCAGGGGCTTGCCAAATTATTGGCTGAAGAAAATTGCAGGTCTTTAGATATTGATTTCCTGAGCATAAATGCAGAAAATGGTCAGACAAATGAAGAAGAGGAAACAGTTGAACCAGACTGAAAGCAGTCAGTGGCTGAAAGTCTAGCTTCTTGTAATTGGTATGCTGAAATAATTAATTTTTTGCTGAAGCTAGAAATCCCTTCAGGCTTAAGCACAAGTCAAGCTAGAACTTTAAAACTTAGAGCAGCAAAATATTGCATCAATGATAATCTGCTCTACTGGAGGGATCCATCTGGAATATTTTTAAGGTGTCTGGACAAAGAACAGTCAAAAGAAGTTATGCAGCAGTTTCATAATAGCATGTGTGGAGGGCACCATTATTGGAAAACTACAGCCCATAAAATTCTCAGAGCTGGGTACTATTGGCCCACCTTATTTTTTGATGGATTTTCTTTTGTTAAATCTTGTGACAGGTGCCAGAGATTTGAAGGAAAATAGAAGTTGAAGTCCCTACCCCTAAAACCAATTCAGGCAAAAGGACCTTTACAACAGTGGGGCTTGGATTTCATTGGAGAAATCAATCCACATTCCAGTGGCCAGCACAGATGGATACTAGTAGCCACTGATTATTTTACTAAGTGGATTAAAGCAGTCCCTACCAGGAAGGCTGATCATAATGTGGTCATGAAGTTTTTGACAGAAAACATCTTCAACAGATTTGGTTGTCCACATAAATTGATTACAGATAATGCAGCAGCCATCAGGGCAAAAGAATTGGTGGAAATGTGTGATTCAATGGGGATTAAACTTGTTCATTCCACCTCATATTATCCTCAAAGAAATGGTCTAGCAGAATCCTCTAATAAAAGTCTCATCAAGAAAATAAAAAAGTTGTTAGAGGACAATAAAAAGAATTGGGATTCAAAGCTTAAGTATGCACTATGGGTTGACAAACTGACCATTAAAAAATCCACAGGAAATTCTCCTTTCAAGCTGGTATATGGCACTAAGGTTGTATTTCCAATTCAGCTAATTCTCCCTATGGCAAAATTTCTTCAAATAGAACAGGATGAGGAAGAATACATGGCAAAAAGGATCATTGATTTAGCAGAAATACATCAGATTAGAGAACAACTGGTTGAAAAGGCTGTAGCACATCAAAGAAAGGTCAAGGAAGCCTTTGACAAGAAGGCAAAAACAAATAATTTTCAGGTTGGAGACTTGGTTTTGAAATGGGATGCACTAAAGGAGAAGAAAGGCAATCATGGGAAATTTGATGCTTTTTGGACAGGGCCTTTCATCATTTCACAGGTTCAAGGGAACAACACCTTCATACTAAAAAGTATGGGAGGAGTGACAGTCTTTGATGGCCTAGTTAATGGGCGGTTTTTGAAATTTTATGTTGTTTAAGGTCTTTGGCCTTAAAAGTTGTAAATATTGTGTTTATCAGTTTAGGTACAGATGCAGTAGACTCCATGCCCAATGGAACACTAGGAATTTTCCCTAATTTGTTTTCAGCTGGAAAGGCATTGATCTGCAGGTTCTTGAGACCTCATAGGGAGGTTCTCATCCCTAGAAGGAGCCAGTGTTAGCTTTGCTACAGTTTGCAACATTTGATGGATTAAATTAGGTCACACAGTGCTGGTTTGGGTTGCAAAGAGTTTGCAGCTGTTTATTTTATCTCTCCCTTTCATTTGCCTTATTCTCTTTTAACTCTTTACTCCTTCGTTTTCTCCTTCCCCTTTATCCCTATTTTTCCCCTTTAAATCCCTCATAAACCCTTTTTTGGGCTCCCGGGTTTCTTCTTGTTTAAAAAACTAAAAGCCCCGATAACCCTAAAAACCCCATTAACCTATAAACCCCCGAAAACCTATATAAATCCCAAAACCCGCATAACCTCGTATAAACCCATTATTTGTTTGTTTATTCCCCAGCGCTTAAGTCTTAATACTTATAACACCATGCATATAATATAATTCATAACCCGGCGGGCCCATACATGTCACATCACCTCGAGACATGTGCGTTAAATCCTGTCTGCCCGATCCTCTGCCTGTTGATCCAACGCCTTACACTTTCCCCACTCCCATAAACCGCGTGTTTGTTAGTCAGCGGGGAAGGGGGTTTCCCCACCGTCCTGTCAACCACATGTCACGATTTAACAAGATCGCGCTCATGTGTACGTAAACCACCCTTTGCCATAAAGCGGTGCGGGGAAAACGCTTACCTCCCTTCCAGTACGGTCCCCACCCGCTAACTTGTGAGCATCTTCCTCGTACAATAGCTGTCCGATTGTCCATCATATGATCTAACGGTCCGCATTCGCCTGTCCATGCTATCTCCTGATAGCCTCTCTGATCAAATCTCTGCCATCGATTTTTATGATCCGACGGCTCACAGTTGTCTTCCGCCTTGCCTCCTGATAACTCTTCCCGCGTGATCTCCTCCATTTTTTTTATTCATCCGATGGCCCATGTTCATTCACCTGCCTACGCCGTGCACTTTCGCAATCCGATAGTTGATATTGCCTCTGTGTCTTCCATTGCATCTCGATAGTTTTCAATGAATTTTTTTTGTTTTGAGAAGTCCTGCACACTCGGAGGAGAAAGGAACCCATGTTCAATACACTGCGCCGTTAATATTTCAGCTATCACATTCAAAGACAACACGGTCAAGGACGAAAAAGTACTGCCTCGAGTAGTTGAATTCATTCAGCAGTTATGGACATTTATACATGAAACATTCCACCTATTCAAGGAGTACACCAGAGCAGCATAAAGGCCATTTTGTTCATTAAAAACAACCAAATAGTATCAGAAGCCCATATCTAACTGTAAATTTGGTTGTTGGTCCATTAAGACACCTTCACGCATAGCATAGCAGAGATTTTTGTAAACAAACTCTATATATACTCAGAAAAAATATGTAATCAAGTTGATGAGTGTTATTCTGTTGTAAGCTTCAACTTCTAGAGACTGTAATTACTGCGTAACCTGTAGCTTCTGGTCTGCATTTCCAGCTAATACAAGCTTCTTTTGCTGTTGATTGTTCACTTTCCACTTCTTCTTCTTATTTCAGGTTGTGCCTGTTTCGCATTTATTCATGTGCTGTTAATGTTTAGCATCAGAGGGGCTGTCATCCCACCTCTGTGTTAGGATTTAGCATGTATCATTGAATTTGTTTGCAGGTTTCTGTTATTTTAATGCTAGAGAGCTGTCATCTTGTCTGTGTATTAGAAAACAGATTTATAGACCTTTTAACTGGTTGCAACTGGCCATCACAGGGTCCTGTGCATCTGCTGGTGTGATCAGTCTTCTCCATCATGACATTTTCCTTAAACTGTGAGTAATTGGTGGTCTAAAGCCTTGTAGTCTGGGGGTGTTCACCCATGTCTGGGGTCAAGCACAGTAGAAGTAGTTATCTGGCTTGAATATGCAGCATTTGTTTCATTCATCCATCAATTTTCCAACTTTTTGTTGAGTTTGTAATGTTCCCGAGCATCTCTGATATACAACCTAGGAGAGTTTCTTGGGGTGATAACAGTGGGCATTGGTTTTGGACATACATAACGGTGTTCGCTTCTTCTCCCCATAAGAACTTTAGAAGACCTTGATCATGAAGCATAACACATGTGGCTTCTATGATAGTACGATTCTTCCTTTTGGTAACACCATTTTGTTCAGGAGTATATGCAGTAGTAGTCTCCCTCTTAATGCCAACTTCTCTACAATAGTCTTTGAATTCATTTGACTCATATTCGGTCCCATTATTAGTCCTCAATATTTTGATCTTCTTCCCTATTTGATTCTCGACCAAGGTTTTGAAGGAGTAGAACCACTTGAATACTTCATCCTTGTTTAATAAATATATCCATGTTTTGCGATAAAAGTCATCCAAAAAAATAGCATAATACAAATATCCACCCAAAGATGTCATGGGAAACATAATTGATAGATCATAATGGACCAATTGAAGAATATCGGTGGTTTGAGTCTCACTTGAGGGGAATGGTCCCCTTGTATGTTTTCTAGCTTCACATACTTGAAAAACACCTTCATGATTTAAGTTGAATTCGGGCATCCCTATCACCATCTTCCTTACATTGGATAACGCTTTGAGATGAAGGTGAGAAAATCTCCAGTGCCATAATTTAGATTGAAGAGAAGTGTCACAAGTCATTACTCCCAACGAACTTCCTCCAACCTGATAGAGGCCTTCAACCCTAAATAAAAGAGTGAATGCATCTCTTGGGTTCCTTTTCCAAACACGAACCTTCCTGTCAATGAATGTCACCTTGAAACCTTTGTCTTCCATTGCAGAAATATAAACAACATTCTTTTTTAGACTAGGTACATATAGCACTTCTTGCAAATGAAAAGTTTGACCTTGATTTAAGTGGAGAGTAACCGTCCCAATTCCTTTCACGGGATAAGTGGCATTAACCCCAAGTATAATATCCATATTTGTCTTCTTTTCAGCCAAGTTGAGCGAGCTTCTTTGTACCCAGTGAAGTGCCTTGAGGAACCACTATCAATAGCCCAATGATCCAATGTATTCGAAGGAGAGGCGGTGAAGAGGGAAGAAATAAGATAAAATTCCTTTTGTTTACAACATTAACTTCATCATACCTGGAGTTTCTCAACTTCTTGGGAGGATGACCATTTCCATTTCAAGCAGTAGGAGCATTCCTCTTTCCTTTTTTATTGAACCTGTTGTTCCTTTGATTTCCATTGCCTTTGAAGTTGTTTTTATTTTTGTCATCATCTCTTGGAGTACCCTTCTTGTGAGGATACTCTCTAGAGAAGTGGCCAAACCTGTTATAATTGAAGCACCTCCCTTTTCTTCCTTCTTTGAATCCCAACTTGAACCCTTGTCCTTGATTCCTTGGACCAACATTGTTCCTTCTCTTAGAATGAGTGGAGAAGGTAGTAGGATTATTTCCATTTAAGGGTTTGTCTCCTTCCATCCATCCTTGATTCTTCTTGAGTGCATCTAGTCAATAGTTCATAAAATCCCAAAATCATGTCATTGTTGAGAATGGTAGCGTTGAACACATCCCAATCTCTTGTAAGTCCCCCAAGTGCAATAAGAGAGATCTCTCAGTCACTAGTGACTTCTCCAATAGATAGGAGAACATTCTTGATCTCGGTAATCCTCATGAAGTAGGATTGAATGGATTCTCCTCTATCCGTCTTGATGTCTTTCAACTTGTTCTTGGGAAAGAGAATTTTATTTGCATTACAAACTTTGAACATCCCAACCAACTTTTCATACATCTCCTTAGATGTTTCCAAATTAGAAATATAGGCAACCAAAGGCTTATGAAAAGAATCAACGATAATATTCTTGGTTTAAACTCACCTTTCTTGTAATTGGTTTGTGCAACAACGAATTCATTTGAAGGAGGCTCTGCTAGTCTTCCTTTGACATAGTCCATGGCATCATTTTCTTCCAATGTAAAATCTAGATTCATCTTCCATGCATGATAGTCAAATTTGTCCTTAAGATTGTCCTCAGATTTGAAGAAAGATATAGTTTTCATTGTGACTAGTTCCAAGTCCTTGTCCAATATCTTCCCTTAGTGATTTCTTTGCTTCACTTTTGTTTGGGATTTGTCTTCCCCTGAGTTCTGATACCATGTTAATTTTAGATAAAAATGGCATGTTCTATGCTTTAGCACAATTTACTTCAATGTTTTTTATTAGCCCAATGAAAATTTCCAATTATCTTTAGTAGCAATCACATTAATGTTGGAAATAATACTGAGAGGGGGGGTGAATCAGTATTATCTAGAAATTTAAAAAATCTTCCTTATTTGATCTTTGAATTATTTTTGCATGTCAGTACCATAAAAAAATGAGCATGAACAAGGAAAACAGATAGTCACACCAAAGAACACAAGATGTAAGGTGGAAACCCAATGTGGGTGAAAACCACCTGCTGCAATATGTCTCTATCTTCTTTCAAATTAGAAACTCCTTTTACAATGATTTTGTACTGGTGCAGTCCTTTACCAGTACGCAGGCTGCAACCTGCAGAGAGCTACAACTGTCTCTCGTTTTCCATTCTTCTCCTGGAAAGGAGCTACAACCCCCTACTTCTTTTCATAAAGCATCAAATGATCATACATAACAGTTACAATCCACTACAGTTATCAGATCAGTAATAACAGAACAAACCCAGAACACCTTATCAACAGAGAAATTCAATCAACAGAACATCTTAAGACAGAGACGCAGTTTTCCCTTCTGTGGCCTGCGACCAGACGCAGTTAACCTTCTGCTCTCCTGCGTCCACACGCAGAGATCCTTCTGCTGCGCTGCATTCCCACGCACTGTTCCTTCAACTGAACTGCGTCCTGTTGCTGCAGGGATGCACCCAGAAACACTGTCGTGCCGCGTTCTTTTGCTGCAGGGACGCACCCAGAAATACTATCGCGCCGCGTCTTTTTGCTCCGAGACGCACCTGATCCTTATTATGCTCCGCGTCCCCACGCAGTGCGCCTGTTACTGTACTACGTCCCAGACGCACCTGAATCTTGCTTTGCCCTGCGTCCCCACGCAGGTCTCTTCTTACTGCACTGCGTCCCGGCGCACTTGCCTTTCACTGGACCTACATACCTTCGGGTATGAATGATTTCAAGACTTTAAGAGTAACCCAAACAGTCAGATCTACAGATCTGATCATGCGCCAAAGAGATCTCAGTCTTTCAGAAGATTCGCCTTTTTAGATCTAGACTAGATCTAGCCTCATAAGATATTCAACCAAAGACTTGCACAAACCAAATGATCTCCTTTGCTTTATATAGGCAAGCTCCTCCTCAAATCATGGAACAATACCACGAGCCGACACCATAATAACACAATACCGTCGGCTAGATACCAAGAGTAAAACACAAGAAACCCCCACGTGACCTTGAAATGTGTGCACTGGGTGGACGCACCTCCTGAACGGCTGGCCTGCGTCTCTGGACGCGGCCTCTACATGGTGTACCTGTGGGTACGCATCTTCTGAACTGATTTCCTGCGTCCTTCTTTATTTTTAATAAAAAGAGAGCCTTGCCAGGGGAGTTGCCATCAAGTACAACATCTGTAACATATATAGCCATTCCTGAAACATAATGCCAACAATCTCCCCCTTTGGACTTGATGGAAACCTCACAAACTTTGCTTCATTCTCCCCCTTTGACATCAAGGGAAAAGGGTATGCTCCCCCTAAGATCATGCTCCCCCTGAACCAGATCTGCAACAAAGAACCATAATCCTCCATGAAAGAGATAGAGACATATTGCAGCTATTTCCAAGATCTCCTTCTGACCATCCTCCATAATGCCAACAATGCATTATATGCTCCCCCTGAACCTGTACCATCAATCAGATGATGCATCAACAATAAGATGATGCATCAACAACCCCCAGCTTTTGCCTGAGGTATTCAAAAGTGTCCCTGGGCAATGGTTTGGTGAGAATATCAGCAACTTGTTCCTTAGAAGGAACATACTCCAACTTGACCTTCTGTTCAAGCACTTGTTCCCGGAGAAAATGATACTTGATTGGTATGTGCTTGGTTTTTGAATGCATAACCGGATTCTTTGAGATGCTGATTGCACTTGTGTTATCACATAAGATGGGGATAGGTGGTGTACAAGTGATTTGAAAATCCTGCAAAGTCTGCATCATCCAAAGAAGTTGGGTGCAACAAGATGCAGCAGCAACATATTCCGCTTCAGCTGTAGACAAGGCAATCGAACTCTGTTTCTTGCTGAACCAAGATACCAGTCTGGAACCCATAAAGAACGCACCACCACTTGTGCTTTTCCTGTCATCCACGCTTCCGGCCCAATCTGCATCTGTATAAGCATGAAGAGTAATATCTGTATCTCTAGGATACCATAAGCCATAATTTTGAGTCCCTTGAAGATATTTGAAAATTCTCTTCACTGCCTGAAGATGAGTCTCCTTCGGATTTGCCTGAAATCTTCCAACTATTCCAACTGCATGCATGATGTCTGGTCGGGTACCTGTCAAATATAGTAAACTTCCAATCATAGATCTGTAGGTTGGTTGATGTACTGCTGCAGATTCATCATTTGCACTGAGACTACATCCTGTGACCATGGGTGTACATACTGGTTTTGCATCTTCCATGCCATATTTCTTCAAAATCTGTTTGAGATACTTGGTTTGAGATAAAAAGATTCCTCCTTCTTTTTGTTGGATTTGCAAACCAAGGAAATATGTCAGTTCTCCTAGCAAGGACATTTCAAATTCTTTCTGCATGACCGAGGCAAAGCTTTGACTCATAGCTTCTTCATTGCTGCCAAAAATAATGTCATCTACATACACAACAAGTATTAGCAATTTGTCATTTTCAACTTTTATATAAAGATTGCTATCTGCTGAACCTTTTGAAAAACCTTGTTGTTGAAGATATTTGTCCAAACGGTAGTACCAAGCCCTTGGAGCTTGTTTGAGACCATAGAGAGCCTTTTTCAATCTGCATACAAGATTTGGATCATTTCCAAGAATTAACCCATCTGGCTGTTAAATGTACACTTCTTCTTCCAAGTCTCCATTCAGAAAGGTTGATTTCACGTCCATTTGAAATACTTTGAAGTTTTGAAAACTTGAGAGAGCAAGGAACATTCGGATGGCCTCAAGTCATGCAACAGGAGCAAAGGTTTCTTCAAAGTCTATTCCTTCTTGCTGTGCATACCCTTTACAAACAAGTCTGGCTTTGTTTCTAATTACTTCTCCATTTTCATTCAATTTATTTTTGAAGACCCATTTTGTTCCGATAACATTCTTATCCTTTGGTCTAGGAACCAGCTCCCAAGTGTTGTTCTTTTCGATTTGCTCAAGTTCTTCATCCATTTCTTTCACCCAACATTCATCTTTTCATGCTTCTTTCACATTTTGTGGTTCAGTAGAGGAGAGTAATGCCAAATAGCTTGAGGCTTCTGCAACTGTTCTTCTTGTTTGTACACCTGCTTCTTTCTGCCCCACAATCTGAGATTCTGGATGATTCTTCTGAACATATCTGGATGGAGTCTTTTCTTCTATTCTTGTTTGCTCCTCTGGCTCTTCTTGAGGTTCTTCTTCTTCATCATTCTGTCTTTGAGGGTAGCCTTCATCTTCTTCGATGTCTTCATGATGGACTTGCCTAGGAATGTATCCCTTCTCATCAACTACTACATCAATGCTGTCAACAATTCTGCCAAGTCTTTTATTGTAGCACTTGTATGCTTTGCTATATGGAGAGTAACCAAGAAGAATGCCTTCATCTGCCCTAGGTTCAAGTTTGCCAAGCTGCTCATCAGTATTCTTGATATAGCATTTTCTCCCAAAGATTTTGAAGTGCTTTACCGAAGGAGTCCTGCCACTCCAAAGCTCATGAGGAGTTTGAGTGCTGTTCACCCGGACATTTGTCTTGTTGAGAATAACAACCGCAGCATGTGAAGCTTCACCCCAGAAAGTTGCGGGAGTTCCTGATTCATCAAGCATAGCACGAGCCATTTGTTGGATTGTTCTGTTCATTCTTTCAACAACTCCATTTTGCTGAGGAGTTCTAGCTGTAGAGAATTCTCTCCTTATCCCATGTTCATCACAGAAATCGAAAAATTCATTTGAAGTAAATTCCCCACCTCTGTCGGATCTGAGGCACTTAACTTTGTGACCTGATTCATTTTCAACCAAGGCTTTGAAGGATTTGAATTTTTCGAATGCTTCATCTTTGTGCTTCATAAGTCCTAACCAGACAAACCTGGAGAAATCGTCAATAAATAATATCAAGTATTCCTCTCCTCTAGGTGTTCTTTTCCTGAATGGACCACATGTATCTGTATGTACTAGCTCAAGAGGCATGCTAGCTGATCCTTCTTTCTCTGGAAAGTTAGTTCTGGTTTGTTTTCCAAACTGACATGATTTGCATATGGTGTTGTCAGGAATTTTGATATCTGGAAGATCGCGAACTGCCTGATATTTGCATGCTTTCCTTATTTGTGAGAAGCTTAGATGTCCCAACCTTCGATGCCATAACCAGTGCTCTTCATCCTTGCTTAGATAGCATTGTTGTTGTCCTTCTTCAAATATGTACAGATTATTTGGAGTTCTTTTGCCTTTGAGCATTGTTTTACCTGTATCAAGATCACGAACAAGACATCCATTCAATCTGAATATAACCTCGGTTCTTTGATCACACATCTGACTGACACTTAGAAGATTATGCTTCAATCCATCAACATACAAAACATTTCCAGCCTTGACCTTTTCTTTTAACTGAGCAATGCCTTTTCCTTTTATAGTTGCAGGAGTATCATTTCCAAAAGAGACTTTCTTTCCCTTTTCTAGAGCAGAATAAGATTCAAGTTTTTCTTTATCACCTGTCATATGCTTCGAACATCCACTGTCAATGTACCATAGATTTTCCTGTCCCTCTGCATAAAAAGCTATCCCACATCTTTCTGTTTGAGGTTCCTTTATTCTCCATGTTTTGGTGCTTGAGGCTTGTTCCTTTTTCTGCTGAAACCTGCTCCTGCATTCAGAGTCTTCATGACCAAAGTTATTGCAAATAGAACATTCAACTTCATTTTCAAGAACCGAAAAGTTGTTATAGGTCCTTTTTGTAATCCCTGTCATACTTCTTTGTTTTTGAGCTTCCCTAGTCATGATTGTTTTATATGCAACACATTGAGCTGCTTTGTGACCAAAGTTATGGAAAGAAAAGCATTGTCCATTGAAGAAACTTCTGCGGTTATCAAATCTACCGGCCAAATGATTGTAATTTCTATTGTCATCCATTCTTGAACCAAATTGAGAAGATTTTACCTGTGGCTGGTTGTAGCTTTTGTTCACCCTTAAGATGGATTGCCCCTGATAGTTTCTGTTTGTAATTCATCCCTGCTTTACCTGATGATCTTCATTTTGCTTTTGCTCATTTCTTCTTGTTGCATCAAGATAACTTTTTGAGGTGGATGCTTGAGAAGTTTCTCCATTATAGCCCAGACCTGTCTTGTTTAGAGGAGATCACTGCACATTGATAATCTCATCCAAAGTTTCAGATCCTTTGACAAACTTGAGATTAATAGCTTTTGTTTTCTCAATCTCTTTTCTAAGACCAACAATTTCACCTTCTAATTTTTCAAGATGTTTTTCCTTTTCATCAATTTGAAATTGTAGAGTATCAATGATCATGTTCTTTTCTTCTATACATCTCTTGAGTCTAGTAATTTCATCATAAAGGTTATCCACATCTACAGCATCCATATAATCATCATCTTCAAATGCCATTAACAACTTATATTCATTACCTTGTTCATCTTCATCACTGTTTGATAGACCATCACTATCTTCATGAGTGTAGTAGCTTTTCTTATTTGCGTTCTGTTTCTTGTTCCATCTAGCAGGTTCCTTTCCTTTATCCTTATAAGGGAATTTTGCAGCATAATGACCTACTCTTCCACAAGCAAAGCATTTAAAAGGTAACTTACCTCTGAACCTTCCAGAACCCCTTTGAAGATTTCTGACAAAATTTGATTCTTCTTCCTCTTCTTCTGGGACGTGGCTTGCTTCATAATAATCTCCTTTGCCTGATGCCTTGAAAGCAGCTTCTCTTCTGTCTGAATGACCTCCCTTTCTCATTTCATAAGCAGTTAGAATTCCATGTAGCTTATACATAGTAAGAATTCGTAGATTTTCCTTTTCTTCTATAGCAGATACTTTAGATTCAAACTTGGGAGACAAAGATCTTAGAACCTTTTCAACCACTATAGCCTCTCTTATTTCTTCACCCAAATTTTTCATACAATTAACAATCTCATCTACCCAAAGAAAATAGTTAGCCACACTTTCATCATTATACATCTTGAGAGTCTCATACTGAATCCTGAGAGTTTGAAGTTTAGCACGCTTTACCTGTTCATCTCCTTCATAGCTTGTGACAATTTTGTCCCATATTTCTTTTGCGGATTTGTAGTGCATTACCTTCATGAATTCCGTTTGGGATATACATCCTAACAGAGTACTAACTGCTTTTGCATTTGTTTCATACTTCTTTTTCTCAGCTGGATCTGTAGGAGTAGCTGAAGGAAAAGCATAGCCTGTTTCCACAATGTCCCAAACTTCTGTACTAAGAGATTGAAGATATGCAGTAACTCTTACCTTCCAATAATTGAAGTTTGTCCCATCAAAAACTGGTGGCCTGATTGATGCTTCTCTCTCGTAGTTGCTCATGATGAACGATCTACCTTCAAGCGATCAAGCTTCTCTGAAGGACCTGCTCTGATACCAATTGTTGGAAATAATACTGAGAGGGGGGGTGAATCAGTATTATCTAGCAATTTAATAAATCTTCCTTATTCGATCTTTGAATTATTTTTGCATGTCAGTACCATAAATAATGAGCATGAATAAGGAAAACAGATAGTCACACCAAAGAACACAAGATGTAAGGTGGAAACCCAATGTGGGTGAAAACCACCTGCTGCAATATGTCTCTATCTTCTTTCAAATTAGAAACTCCTTTTACAATGATTTTGTACTGGTGCAGTCCTTTACCAGTACGCAGGCTGCAACCTGCAGAGAGCTACAACTGTCTCTCGTTTTCCAGTCTTCTCCTGGAAAGGAGCTACAACCCCCTACTTCTTTTCATAAAGCATCAAATGATCATACATAACAGTTACAGTCCACTACAGTTATCAGATCAGTAATAACAGAACAAACCCAGAACACCTTATCAACAGAGAAATTCAATCAACAGAACATCTTAAGACAGAGACGCAGTTTTCCCTTCGGTGGCCTACGACCAGACGCAGTTAACCTTCTGCTCTCCTGCATCCACACGCAGAGATCCTTCTGCTGCACTGCGTTCCCACGCACTGTTCCTTCAACTGAACTGCGTCCTGTTGCTGCAGGGACGCACCCAGAAACACTGTCGCGCCGCGTTCTTTTGCTGCAGGGACGCACCCAGAAATACTATCGCGCCGCGTCTTTTTGCTCCGAGATGCACCTGATCCTTATTATGCTCCGCGTCCCCACGCAGTGCGCCTGTTACTGTACTGCGTCCCAGACGCACCTGAATCTTGCTTTGCCCTGCGTCCCCACGCAGGTCTCTTCTTACTGCACTGCGTCCCGGCGCACTTGCCTTTCACTGGACCTGCGTACCTTCGGGTATGAATGATTTCAAGACTTTAAGAGTAACCCAAACAGTCAGATCTACAGATCTGATCATGCGCCAAAGAGATCTCAGTCTTTCAGAAGATTCGCCTTTTTAGATCTAGACCAGATCTAGCCTCATAAGATATTCAACCAAAGACTTGCACAAACCAAATGATCTCCTTTGCTTTATATAGGCAAGCTCCTCCTCAAATCATGGAACAATACCACGAGCCGACACCATAATAACACAATACCGTCGGCTAGATACCAAGAGTAAAACACAAGAAACCCCCACGTGACCTTGAAATGTGTGCACTGGGTGGACGCACCTCCTGAACGGCTGGCCTGCGTCTCTGGACGCGGCCTCTGCATGGTGTACCTGCGGGTACGCATCTTCTGAACTGATTTCCTGCGTCCTTCTTTATTTTTAATAAAAAGAGAGCCTTGCCAGGGGAGTTGCCATCAAGTACAACATCTGTAACATATATAGCCATTCCTGAAACATAATGCCAACAATTAATTTACACACATTGATAGTAAATGCAAATAGAACATAAAAACATATGCAGAAGACAAGAGGAAACAAGATGTGGTGGATTCCGAGACCAAAACCCAATGTGGGGAAACCCTTTGATCAAATCTTCTTATTATTCTTCAATAGTTCAATAGAGAGAGATAGTACAAATATCATAAATACATGCCCAAACAGTTATGCCAAATCAGTAGTTAATGCAACCCTAACCAGAAAGTCAATGATAGTAAAAGATGCCCCAAAATGGCCTCCAATCAACTCAGTCAACAACAAAAGAATGTGGCCTACCAAGGGAGTCAAAGTCAACCCAAATCCTGCTCGGTCAACCTAGTCAAAGTCTACTGTAATTCTACAGTCAAACTAGAAAGTCAACGCAACAGTTAAGTCGGTCAAACAGTCCCTAATCACCTCGAAATTAGTGCCAAAGAATGTGGCCTGCAAAAATCGAAATTTTGGCCCCAAAACAAAAGTCAACGCTGGTCAAAAACTCCAAGTCATCGTTCGTCAACGCATGTCCTAATCCCTGGAATTTTTCAGAATCCAAAACCAATCCAGAAATTTGCCTTCCTTCCACACGTGCTAAGAAGAGAGCCTCCAAGTTGTACGAACCAATCAAGAGAGGAGAGAGAAGATGATGTGATGAGATGAGTGATGTCAAAATGAGAGAAGGGTCACCCCTATTTATACAATTCGTTGACGGTGAGGAGACACATCCATTGGGCTTCATGAGCCTACATTTGACTGAGGCCTACCTTGACAATTTGACCGTGAGAAAGAATAAATTCAAAATTCAATTTCTGCTTGTCAGAATGAGATGATGTTTATATCAAAATTGTAACTCTCAAGAACAGGAATCTAATTCTATAATCATCTCCATCATCTGAGTTGTTCTAAGGTGGAAGTTGGCCCTAGTTTCCAATTTTAACAATAATTCTATCATGAATGAGAGCTATGTTGAACAATATGCCTTAGATGATGATTTTAAATATGTATATGCAACTTTGTGTCAAGGAAACCAAGTAGAGGAATTAGATTACCATGTTCATGATAAAATTTTGTATCATCTTGGAAAGCTATGCATTCCACAGGGTGAAAGAGTCAACATCATAAGGGAAGCACATACTTCTCTTATTGCTAGCCATTTGGTGTAGGCACTGAGATGGTGGCACAATTACAAAGGTATTGTTTTTGGCCTCGAATGAATGAAAGTGTGTAACGATATGTAAGAGGATGTTCATTATGTACTACAAGTAAGCCTAGGATTGTATACTCCACTTCCAGTTCCTTCCCATCCTTGGGAAAGTGTTTCACTGGGCTTTGTAGGAGGATTGCCTATGTCTAAAAAAAATCATGATCATCTTTATGTTGTGGTGGATTGTTTTAGCAAGATGTGTATTTTGATGCCTTGTAAGAAGCAGGTTACAGCTGAACATACTGCACAAATGTTCTTTCAAAATGTATGGGTACATTTTGGCTTGCCCAAATATATTATTTCTAATCAAGATTCTCAATTTGTCGAGAAATTTTGGTTAAGCTTATGGGGACTCATGGACACTGTTAGAGTCGGTCTGGTCAGCCCTCCGTCAGAGATCAAAGCTCTTTCTGCATTTCAATTTTAGGTGTCCCGCTCCATCCACTCAGCTGCATTTCGCTAGGGACATGTCATGATCTGACGGAGGAAGTCATGCTACTCATTTTCCCTCATGTCTAGCCCCTGCTGGTTCAGGTCTTGATCCACAATCACTGAAATTCATGATAGCCAAGGTCTGGTCATATTACAGGTCAAAGTCCTTTTTATTGCTGGGTCTAGGAAATCATCAATGTGGTTTTTGAAAAAACATGTCCAGAACAAAGTCATGCAGGCCAGAGGGAGATCTTATACAGCTATGGTTCAAGAAAGCATCATCATCACCTAAAGAGACATCGACTCTTCTTCAAAACTCTGTTTTGAAGAAAAGTCAAACAAGGTCAACTATGACAAAATTTTCCAAAAAATCGACAGTTGACATTTTCAGATGCAGTCATGGATTTCAAAGCCAGAGGCCCAGTCACACAGTCCCCGCAAAGAAATGCCGAAAATTTTATCATGAGAGCCAAAATTTCAAAGAAAAAGGAAAAAAGCAGAGTGTTTTAAAGTCAACAAAAAGTGCAAAACATAAACATTATAAAGTGGGTTTGCAAAGAAGAAAAAATTAAACTCACCTCTCCCTAGCCTATATATACATGTTATGGCCCAAAACAAAAATCATTGTGATAAGGAAAAGCTTGAGAGAGGCATTGGTGAAGAAAAGAGAGCTAACGAGGAGGAATTCGAGTAAGGAGGGCAGATTGCTAGGTGGCGCGGCGCACACACCAGGGCGCGCGACGCACAAGGAGGGCGTGACGCATTGGCAGCCAGCCCACAGTGCAAAATCCACAAGGGCGCGACGCACTCAGGGCGCGTGGTGCACTGGGCTTGGCGCACGACGCACACAGCCAGGGGCATAAAAACAGTGCCAAACCATTTCAAATCTTTGTGAAAGCTATCAAATCACGAGGTAGGCCTTATGACACCTCTTCTCCATCAATTTGGTCAATGTTTAGCTGTTTGTAAGATGTTTGAAAGGTATCCAAAAGCACAATGGCCTTCCATGGAAAAAAACAACAAGAAAAACGGTTGATGGGGTTGCCAGATTGTAATGATTAGCACTAAAGGTCACTTTCCTCCCCTTGTCCCCTCACTCCTCATCATTTTCACCTCCATTCCTCCTTGTCTCCCAAGCAAACCCCCTAGAAAACTCCACTAAGCCCCTCCGCCTGTTTTTCAAGCAAATTTGGGTGAAATTCACAGTGCATGGCGCACACACAATGTGGCGTGGCGCACTCAGGGCGCACGACACACTGGGAGCCCGGCCACAATGTTAACATTACACTGGCGCGGCGCACTGGGCAAAGCGCGCAACGCACAGGCCTGTCAGCCTAAAAAAGCCACGAAATCGTCCAAATTTTTTGAAATTGGCTCTCATCATTGCAAAAGTGGCCCTAGACACCTTCATCATTGATCCTTAAACTCAAAGAAAAATATGATGTTGGTGACCATGAGATCAAAAACAAATTTTTATTAAGCAAACACAAAAATGACGCAAAGGAGGACAAAAAGCTAGGGTTTTTGCTACAGTAACACAATTGCTAAATAAGCTCCTACACTACCCTGATCAACTGATTTCCCTGTAGCATTTTACCCTTAGCATCACCCTAGCTATATTGCAATCATATCCCTTTTGTCCCCTTTATTCCTATAACTCAGAATATCCCAAACCCTACCCCATCAAAACCATACCCCAAACACTCCAAAATCCCTGATAAATTTCCCCTTTAAATCCCTATTCCACTTTTCATCATCCCCCTCCTAACACTCCCCTGTTTTATTGTCCCCTTGGTAACAGATTTTCAGAGCATTTATCAGTGTCATTGGATTCAAAGCGCAGCATTAAACTCAGGGTACAAGCAGCAGTAATGGCATTAGAAAATTCACCAGATTATGAGGGGGGTACACACAGTGACACATCTTCAGGAGAGAGGGCCCATAGGAGACATCACCGGAGTGGCAGACATCTCAGAGACGAGCCCAACACCCTCACAGAGCTACAGGCATGCCCACTTGCCATGTCTTGTTTCCAGCACTTGGCATGTTATGAATTTTGCCAAAGGGTGGCAAATGTCAGAGTACATCATGAGTTGGCCCGCCTTTTTGCACTTCATCTACAGGGAGGCCAATTTGTCCTGGCTGGGGTCACTTTCACCTTGACACCAGAGGCTATATCAGTGGCAATGGGGATACCTAATGTTGGGGAGCAGTGGCATAAGAAAAAGAAGGTGGAGAGGCATCACTATGAGCCTTACATCAAGAACAGCTGCTTGAGCCAGCTCACCAGGGTTTTTCCATTCATATTTTTGAGGGATGAGTATGCCCCACTCATGAGATTGATCATGAAATATTTCAGTTGCGAGGGGATGTTTTCTCGCCTTTATGCCTATCACATCCGCTTGCTCATGCACTTCACCAAGGTGAAGATGATGAGCCTCCCATTTTTCATCTGCAACAACATTGAGAAGATGAAGAACTTCATGCAGCGCAAGACCCCACTACAGCAGCTAAACAGTGTCTATCATTTTTCTCTCATCCAGATTTTGGTGGACCATCAGTTGGGATTGCAGGGTATTGCTTGGGGGGACTTCATCTCCCATGACTTCTTCAGCGCTCCACCGGTGATATCAGAGGCAGAACATGAGGTGGGAGGTCCTTCACATCAGTCTGAGCATGAGCTGGGAGGCCCTTCACATCAGTTTGAGCATGATACAGGAGGTCCTTCACAATAGTTTGAGCATGAGGTGGAGAGTCCTTTACATCAGTTTGAGAGTCATGAGACTGCCACCATGCCCATTTTCATCACATATCAGAGAGGCTATCCGAAAGGCACCAGACCGTTGTTTGTAGCAGCAAAGCGAGTGTTATCTCCACCTGGGGTGGAAGGGGCCTCGCTTCCGACATCAGTGCCACAGGAGTAGAGTAAAGGCAAGGAATCAGTGCAGGGGAGAAAAGGGCTATCAGGTGAGCAAAAGATTGAGTTTCTTCTCCTCCAGGATTATGAGATGGATGCAGAACCTACAAATGTTGAGCTGGGAGAGATCATTCAGGAGCAGCAATTTGTGATTGAGAAACTATCCCTGGACTTGGATAGGGCCAAGTGGAATGTGCAGTATCTAGAGCAGAGGAACAAGCAACTTGAGGATCGGCTAGCCGAGATAGAGTTGCAAATGATCAAGGAAAACTGGCGACACATCCTAGCGGCGCAAGGCAGACCTATGGAGCAAAGAGACGAAGATCGGGAGTATGTGCTAGAGAAAGTGAACGTTCACTTGGAGCAATGGTTGGGCAAAGAAAATAGGGAGAAAGACATGCTGAGGTGCATGACTCATCACTACCAGGCACGCAACATGAGTTCCAATGCAAGAATCAGGAGCCTAAAGGCAAAATTGAGCAAAGCGAGAAAAGAGGAAAAAGAGGCAAAGGAGGCAAAAGAGCAAGATCGGCTTTGAATCTTGGCTGAGGCTTCCTTGGAACAGCAAAGCACTTCATAGGGAACCTCCAGCCCAAATTTCAAAAAATTTGGGCAAATTTTGGTCACAGGCAAAATTTTTGGGCACAAAATAGGAAATTTCTCCCTGTGCATCGCGCCAGCTAAAATTCTAGCACTCTAATCGAGGAATGGCTTGCATATTTGGATTTAGCATCGAAAAATACGTCTACTGGTGTCCAGGAAAGAAATTTTGACAAGTTTTGGGTCTCCTAAAGGTCAAAAAACACCCAAAAATGGCCCCTCTACCACTTTTTGGACACACAGAAAGCAGTCTTGCGAGAATGATGTTTTGGAGGGGCAAATGAGCTTCAAATTTAGAAATTCCAGTTGGTTTGGAAAGTAGACAGGACAAGCTTTCCAAAAAACCCACTTGGGCACATTTTTGACACCTGCAAGTGCCCCAAAATAGGCTCCAAAGTGGCGCGACGCACAGGGAATTTGGCGCGGCGCATAGGGGAAAAAACGGCCAAATTGCTCCCATTTCGCGAAATTTCGGGTCGCGACTTCTCTAAGTGGGCCCGGCCATTTACTCTTCAGTTTTTTGGCACCAAGGGAACCTTTTAAATAATTTTCTCTCTAGGTGGGCATCTATCCAAGTGGCAAAAGAATGCAAAGGGTCACCCCAGCCAAATGTCATGCTTGAGAGCGCTACACCTGTAGCTGATGGTTGGCTCTCCATCTCCTTTTCGAAATGATTTGAGTAACTTCCAAACCCCTGGGCATTCCATCTCTTCTCTACACTTTCTATATATTGTAAGCAAGTTATTTGCAAAGGGTTGGCTGGCTTGTAACTTCTGGGAGACTGTGGGAAAGAAACTCTGTTTCTGCACTGTGTATTTTTGACAGAGAGTTAATGAAAGGCAGCGGCTCTGTTTCATGAGATTCTTGTGGTTGTGAGTGTAGAAAATGTGTTCTTATGTTCCATATGTATCTTTTTATGTTCCATAATTCATTTCATGTTTCATTTCAGTGAAATTTTCTAAGTGAGATTAGGTAGAATTCAATTTATATTGCTCTGCCTGTGGGAAAATTTCATGTGCAGTGTTATTCTTCTGTTGAAAAGGATTCATGCGACCATGCCCTTTTCACTATCTTCGGCAATCTTTCCATTCCGTGTCACCTTAAGTTGAAATTGCTGCGCTTCTCGCCTACCTTGCCTCACGGAATAATTTGTGCCTTCATTCTCAATTCTCTGTTCTTTGCTAAGCGCCAGTCCCATATACATCCCAGAAGCTCGGCCACTTTCAAAAATCTTTTCCAAAATCCTTTTTCACTTACTATCCTAAGGTAACTATCGCATTGTAAGTCAGCTCAGACCATTTTTCTTATCCATTCGCTAAGTGTGACTTGGAGAGAGCCCTCTCCTGCTCTGGTAGGGCTAGCTACCAGAATGAGCTTGGTTTGATGTTGCCTTGAACCTCGCCTTCATTCAGCCTAAGGCAGATTCGAGCGCTAACATAGTGGCGACCGTACTGGGGAACTAGTTGAAAATCAAATCCCCTTGTTTCATAAGAATTCTAGGCTTCCGGATGATGAGCTTAGGATTGGAAAGGCTGAGTAAGTTGGTTGTGTCCCGTAATTCCTCTCAATAGCATGTTGGCTTCAAGACGATACACCAGAGCGAATCCGGACCCAGACCCTCCTCACATTTATGAAAATCCAAATTTGATCCCAAGACTCCTTCGTCAAGAAAGCACCATAACCCCCGTGTTCAAATCCCCTTCATGTCCCGACATTTTTGAGTATCTTGAGGAGCTTGAGTTTGACGAACGATTTGAGGTATCACTGTTTGAATCTAAATCCGAAAAGGTTGTTGATTACACCGTCCCCGATCCGCAATTTCTTGTAGACCTTGAGACGGAAAGAGCTAATAGATTAATCGATAACTACATTGCCACACAGCCCCAAACTCCAAGTGCAAGCCCCTTGCAAACTGTGCACACTCCTCCAACACCTCCAAGGCCAAATCCACCGAGAATGATGGCTGCCTGTTTTTCTCCTCTTGTTCTACCCCAAGTCCTAGATGACATGCCAAATGACTATCAAAGTAAAATCCCGTTTTTTGATGGCACTCCTAACAGTATCACAGCTCAAAAACATGTGGATAAAATGGAAGATTTCTATGAACTTCATGAGATCGATGCGGAGAACGTGGCAATGAGGCTCTTTGTACAAATGTTTGCAGGTGATGTGAGGAAATGGTTTAGAGGTTTGACGGCTGCAAGTATCACCACCTTGGCGGAGCTACAAAGACAATTTTTGAACAGGTGGGAAGTCAAAAAGAATCCCCTTCAAATTCTGGCCGAGTATGAACAAATCAAGCGGAATGCCGGTGAGTCGGTCCAAGATTATTGTGTTAGATTTAATGCAGTCTACAATGATATCCCAGACCATCTAAAGCCACCGGTGGGACTAGCAATGATGAAGTTTCCGGATGGTTTTGATGCTGACATGGTGTACCAATTGAGAGAGAGAGAACTGGCTACAATGGAAGATATGCAGAAAATTGCAGTCAGCGTTGAGGCTAACCTACTATCCAAAAGAGCAAGAGCGAAAGCAGAGAAGAAAACCACGGTGAAAGAAGAATCTTCTTCAATGGATCAGCTGCTCAAGAAGGTAGAACAGATGCTCGAAAGGGTAAAACTTGACAAGCCAGAGCCACAAGTTAGGAATCCTAACTTTCGTGGCCAACAACAGCCACAATATAGAATTAGACAAAGAGATCAGCGGACTCAAGAGCAGATAGCACAACAGCCGATACAAACACCTTTGCAGCAGAATTTTGTACATGGACCGGAATCAGATGAGGAAGGGAATGTAATAGGTGAAGAAAACCATCTCTTTACTCCAGATGAGCTACCTACTTACATCACCGAAGAAGAAGAATGTGCAGTGAATTCAGCTACACACCAAGACACCGATTTTATCCTAGCTAACGAAACCGTGTTGGAAGAAGAGTCAGAAGAATATCAAAGGGGGTATATGAATGCTTTGTCCACACAACAATAGCGATATTCCCTTCGAAACAGAGATGTACCGGCTAAAAAAATTCAGAAAAAGAAGGAGGATGAAACAACAAAGAAAGATCTATCAGCTACACAAAGAAAGGGAAAGGAGGCGGTTGTTCTGGAGAGCAGCAAATCGAAATCAGCAGAACAATCACAGCAACCGGCCACCTCAAAAGACAAGGAAAGGAAAGAGATCCCAGTCAAAGAGGTAGAAAGAACTCCCGCTTTCAGCCTAGAGAATGAGATTTCTAAGCTAAAGGTATCCATCCCTTTGACTGAAATCATGAAGAACAGCAGCTATAGAGGACAGATTTCTAAAATGTTGAATTTGGACCCAATTTCCAACATGGTAAACGTGGAAGATGATCAGTGTGAAATGATTTTTGGGCCAGCGACAAATGGTGAGTCTCCCGAGAGCGAAGTGCCACCCTTCTATATCAGTTTACGATTGCATGACTTTGTGCTACACAATGCCATGTTCGATTCCGAAGCCTCTCATAATCTCATGCCCAAGGCTATCATGGATAAGCTTGGTCTGGACATCACCTACCAATATCATGATCTCTATTCATTCGACTCCAGCAGAGTAAGGTGCATAGGGCTCATCAAAGACTTAGTTGTGAGTTTGGATCAACTTCCTATGAAAAATGTTCTGATGGACGTAGTGGTAGCAGACATTCCTCCAAGGTTTGGTATGCTTCTTTCTAGGTCTTGGGTGGAAAAATTGAAGGGGACACTACAGCTGGATTTCTCCTATGCAACAATCCCGGTGTTTGGAAAAATGAGGAAATTATATCGGGAACAAAAGATGAAGTATATGATCACAAGCAAGGAGAAACCGATAAATCATCCTATAAACTATGTACATACAGATTTAGAGTCTTTTGTTTTATTTTCAGATAGTTTAAATGAAATAGATAGTCAGATAGTAGAAGAAGACGACATTCCAGAGATAACAGAAAATTTTAGAGAGATTTTGAAGAAAGAAAGACAAGAAAAGCAACAAAAGATTGGGTAATCAATTGACAACGATGGACAACAAATAAACAATGGACAGCAAACAAACGATGGACAACAAAAAGATTTTCAGCACTTGCAAGAGGAAGAAGAAGGCTTATGGACCATGGATTTTGATAGAACAGTAGGGAATGATGGAGCTGGTATTGGTATTTGTGTATGCAGTCCTTTCTCCGCCCCAAACAAAGTACCTAGCAGTGTGAGAGTTTGCTCCTACAAGCTGGCCTTCGAATCTTCCAACAATGAAGCCGAATATGAAGCTCTGATTGCTGGCCTGAAGATTCTTAGGAAGCTGAATGCAAAGAGGATTTCAGCATATGGCGACTTCGAGTTGGTGATAAAACAGGTCAGAGGTGAGTACCAAGCAAAACATCCTAGGATGCGGGCCTATCGTAATGCAGTTTTGGACATTTTGAAGCTATTTTCCGAATACACCTTGACATGTGTGCCACGAATACAAAATAGTATTGCTGATGCTCTTGCCAAGGCAGCGAGCAGCTTGAAGATCCCCATGAACTCTAGCAATAAATTTGAAATCCATGTCAAGCACCGTCCAACCATTCCAGACAATCAATGACATTGGCAAGTGTTCCAAGATGATGAGGAGATTAAGGATTTTCTGCTCAACAAAGGCAAGTTCAAAGAAACCTTAATCGATGTGGAAAACGATGAGAACAAAGGGGATGGTACAGAAGAAGTAAAAATCAATCAAATGGACGTATTGCAGCTAAAGAACAACATCATTCCTAAAGGCTTGATACCCCTAGAAGAACTTTTCGATCAGGATGATGTAGCCCGCAAGCCAACTTTGCAACCCACGGAGAAAGGTGTAGAAGAAGTCAACATCGGTACAACAGCAAATCCAAAATTGGTAAAATTGTCCAAGACACTACCGCCAAAGATCAAGGACAAATATATCAGTTTGATGGCTTCATTTGCAGATGTATTTTCTTGGGATTATTCAGATTTAAAGACCTATGATACGAACATCATTCAGCACACCATACCTATCAAGCCCAATCAGAAACCATTTAGACAAAAGCTGAGAAGGATCAATCCAAAGTTGCTGCCATCCATCAAAAAAGAGGTAAATAGGTTGTACAAGTCAGGTATCATTGTGCCTATCAGATTTTCAGATTGGATATCTAACTTAGTGCCTGTACGAAAGAAGACCGGTGAGATCCGCCTATGCATTGATTTTAGAAATCTAAACAAGGTCTCATTGAAGGACAACTATCCGCTGCCCAAGATGGACCATATACTTCAGCAAGTAGTGGGGGCATCTCGTATGTCCCTGCTTGATGGTTATTCAGGATATAACCAAATTTCAATCCATGAAGATGATAGGGATAAGACAGCATTCACAACTCCATGGGGAACATTTCACTATGCCAAAATGCCATTCGGTTTGAAGAATGCAGGTGCCACATTTCAGCGTGCAATGGACTTGGCGTTTGCAAATGAGAAGGATGTGTTTTTGGTGGTGTACTTGGATGACTTGACAGTGTTTTCAAAATCTGATGAAGAGCATATGCATCACCTAAAAATTGTCTTTCAAAAATGCAGGAAATATGGCCTATCTCTGAATCCTAAGAAGAGCTTGTTCGCCATGGAGGAAGGAAAATTACTTGGGCATATGTTACAGGGAAAAGTGTCTATATAGAACTGCTCTATCCCACTAAGGTGTGACAGCTGCCTTAGAAACAAACAGAGAAAAGCTACTTTTGTTTTTCCTTTATGAATTATAGATAAAGAGGAACAGAAAGACCAACCTCTGTCTTGCGCTAATCTCCTGATTTGATCCCTCTCTTCTTTGATAGTCCTCAGCTACCTACTCCCTTGCACGCCCAGCTTCGCAAAGTACCTGTAAGATCACAGAAGCATAGCACTATACAAAGACATGGATCTATAATCATAAACAATCTAGGATCAGATGTAAATTGACCATACAAATGTAACATGCATCAATGACACAAAAGCATGGAGGAAAACTCAAATAGCTTTTATTGATAAACAAGAAAAGAGCCAAGAGGAGTTACAACCAGTTGTTCTGACCCATCATCAACCTCCTAGCAAAGAAGCCCCTCTTCACCTCAAACAAAGCTTAGATCACCCAACAATCTGATGTTTGTCTTAAGAAACCAACAGCAATTCCTTACAATATGCAAAATTCCAACCTCTGGATCTCTGGGATGAGGGATCCATATATAGATATCTGTAAGGGGGATGAGTCAGCTTGTGATTTGATTAGTGTCTTCTCTCTGATAGTTCTTGCTTCCAATTGGAGACTGATGGCCTCTTACTCATCCTTGGTCGAATTCAGTGAGGCAAGTGTCACAGGAGAAGATTCTGGAAGCTTCCATTGCCTCTCCACCTCGCGGAATGACATTGCCATTTGTCATTTCTCACCCATCGCACCCCACAGAAGGGAATTTTGAAATGCAACGCACCCTCACAGTTTATTTGGGTGAGATGCAATGCACTTAGCCAGTGGAGCAGCTGTAATGATCCCGTTTTGACCAATTCTAAGCAGTTTCTCATGGAGAACTTCTGGGAGAAGCTGTAATCTGTTGACCTTGTTCCTTTAAGGGTTAGAACAACACTTTTAGGGACTTAGGAGCCCTTGGTTTATGGACATTTCATGCTTGGGATTGTAGGACCCAAAAATGTCTATAACAGTTGCCCCCTAAAGTATGAGGCCGTTAATCTTTTGGTGTCGGGTGAAATGCTTTATTATGAGGATCCGAAGTTCTTTCAATGCTGAGAGGAGACCTGTAATAAGATACAATACAATACATTATCTTCATACTATTTTCATGATCTAGCTGAGGCGGGCATTCCCATGCTCAGCTTTATAAATTCATTTTCATGTATATAGGACAGACAATCGTCTGAGTGTAGACTGATGATTCTGATAGAGCCATCATCCTTTTGAGTGGATGATTATCTGTGCAGCAATAATGTACATTTAATGTCTTTATTTCCCTGAATATATATCGCAGCCCGGATGGATGAAACTAGATCCGGGGTCTTCAATCTCGTCCGATCTTCACTCAAAGTACAAGTCGATGCATGTGAGAAATGTTCTGAAGTCAAACATGGAAAGACATCGCTTGATTACCAGTCAATGATGTAAACTGTTAACAAGCGCGAGAGGAATCACCGATAATGATAATGACCCTCAAGGTACTGCAGTACAATTCACGTGGTGTGAATAAAGGACTTGGCATCGAACACCACGCAAAATCCTTCGGTCGAAGGCCATTGATGTAAACCTGTCGCCGGAAGTGAGAAACTTGCCATTGAGGCATGCAAGCTTCAAAGTACTGAATGGGGTGTTCCTAGATCAACTTCTTGGATAATGAGCTGATGTCGACAAGAAGTGATCTGTCACAGGAGGGCCTTAATGAATCCCACATCAATGACATGGAACGGAGCAAATGATTTTAATGGAGGTGAAAACGATCTGGTGATATAAGGTTCAGGGTGGCGGTCATGAAAGAATGTAGTATAATGTATGGTAGTGGGTAAGACACAGGTGAATTCACTGAATGACTTCTCTTGAACATATCGGCGACACTGATGTGATGGATTGGTAGCATTAACCCCAAATGTGGATGGTATGGCGTGACCATGGTGATGTGACCGGTGAATGAAACAACCCAACCCGACTCGGACACGGAGTGGAAGTGTCATGTTCAAGAGCGACTTGCTACCAACAAAGTTTCTTTAAGTTTTCTTCCCAATTTTCCCCAGTCATTGTTGACCAGTACCTCTTTATTTTTGTCAAGCTTGAGGAGGATAACATATGCTTGTTCTATAATTCACCCTTCGGGCAAACCCATCGCTATGTTTTAACGAGCCTAGCGACAGTGAAACTCGTTCTCGTCTATAGACAAGTTTGTCGCTATTAATCTTTTTAACGAGTTTAACGACAAAGATAACTCGGTCCTTTTCAATTTTAGAGAGTCTGAAAAGGAACGTAAAGGTAACTCCAAAATTCCTTTTTCGTCATCTAATCCCTTAAGTCCAAAAAAGTATAAAACAATACAGAAGGGATGAATTTTCGATACTTTTAACGAGCAGAACAAAACAAGTGCTCGATCTTTTTGTGTAATAATCCCTCAGGTCCAAAAAGGATTAAAATCTAGAGGAGGGATAGCACTTCCTGTCCCTTTAACGAGCTGGAGAGGCCAATGGCTCGGCAATCTTTTCATATTTTACGAGTCAGTTGAAAAGAACTTAAAGGAGACTCGTCTTTTGAGGAACGAGTGATAAAATGGGTAGCAGCTGATTCCAGGTAAGGGTTGGAATTTTCCAATCATGGCAGTGTCACAAGGATGGCTAGTGAAATCACTCTTCGCAACTGTTCCTCAAAATGGGTAAACAATCAAATGGAGGTGAATGATCGGCCAATGGAAAAGTGGAGGTGACGGTGCAAACACGACCAAGGCTTTAATGGCTAAAGTACTACATTCATGATGGTTATTTACCGGGGAATAGTTCATTTTTTAACGAGCTTAAACGCGGGGGGAAACATTTTCTCATGTCTTATGTTTATTTTTTAATGAGCTTGAACTATGTGCTAAAACTGCTCGATTAATCCAGTCATGTGATAAGAATGTCTCATATAAAAATGGCAAATTTTAGATTTTTGCCCCACATCCTTTCTTTATGCAAGTTAGGAAATGACCAATCCAAAAAACAGATAAATGATCACTCTTTGCTTGCACTCCAAAAGGTTTGCATGCCCCCAGGTATAAAACAGGGTTTCAAGGTTACCCCTTCTTTAGTCCGTTAAAACATTTGTTTTACCGAGAGAGGCCTACCTCTTATAGGTTACCCAAAGATTTTTCTATTCATAGCGCAAACAAAACACTTCCCCGGCGATGTCTACCGAAATAGACAAAGGTGAGTGAAGGAGGTTACCCCACTCACATAACTTTGACAAGAGAATCTTGTTCTAGAATAACCCCCTCTTCCAATCACGGACGGGAGTACAGACTAGTCATATTTTCTCGTGGAAACCTACCCTATACCCGAAGTTTTCCTGCCGAAGCAGACCAGGGTGCATGCCCCCTGGGTTTCAATCATGTCCCCCCGAATCACTCGCGCTCATCGGGTGGACGGACTGGGGGTTGAGACATTTCTTGCGTGAAAAGACCATTTAGGGATTGTATATGACTATTTGCTCTGTATGATCTGGGAAATGAAAGCTGGTCTACGAGCTTGACCACTCTTCCTTCATGCGGAAAACACATTACTCTAAAGAGTGAGGAGACAATTGCTCCCATGCAATAAATATAGTCTCGTCCAAGGAGTAGATTGTAATCCAGGGGTCCTTGAACTACCATTACATTCATGTGAACAATTTTCCCTCTCAATGTTATGGGCACATTGGGAAGGATCCCTAACGGTCAACTGGTTCCTTTGTCAAGGCCTGTTAGATTTCTCATCTCAGGCAAAAGCAATGGCGAACCAAGCGCTTTCCAAGCAGTCGAGGAAAGGATACTCACAGAAGCCCCCTCATCTATGATGGTACCAGCCATAACCATTCTATATATTTGAACAATGATTCGGAATGGTATACTAGCTGGTAAACGGGGTCTGCCTAGTTGATTCCAGTCGAAGGAGACAACTAGGTTGCTTGGAGGTGGGACCGAATAGACGGTCGGGTACGACTCTAACGAACTTCCTTCCTGCGTAAAGGAACGGGTAAACTGCCCCCATGTTCGTTGGAGTCTATGCTTATGAAAAGAATTTGGATGGTGTCATCCTTGTTCTCTTCAGTGACTGTATCATCTGAAGATGGAACCTCTGAAGGCAAGACCGGGTCAACTGCCACCTCGACCTTTTGACTTTCGTCTGGTATGGGTTCAGATGGTTTATGTTCAATGATAGATGTTTCGGCTGACCACCTGAGCAGGTTAGCCGGATTTTCAACTAGTGACGAACTCGACAAGAGTTTTTTATATCCAGGAGGAAGTCGTAACGGTGAAACCGGATGATCGTCCAAAACTCTTTTAGCTTCGTCTAAGAAGGGACAACGGTGGATGGCATGATCGCCTTCGCACAGTTTACAAGGAAATCTATATTTTCCTTTTTGTCCTGGGGCTTCACTTTCACTAGTTGACGGTGTGTTTTCAACATGATCATCAGAGGTTGACGACACCGGGTTGTGCATATGAGGAGACCAGTCCCTTAAGATCCGAGGGATGCAAGGACAATCTCTGTGATAGTGGTCTCCTTTGCAAATGACACATGGCGATTTAGGCCTGGTTGGTGCAGTGTGTGGATTTTCGCTAGACGACACTCGTTTGCCCCCATTCGCTTTTGGCTCCTTCTTCTTCTTCTCTTTCTTCTTCTTTTCCTTCTTCTCCTTAGGTACTTGACTTTTGGCTTTACCAGCCCCATCAAGCAAAGAGGAAGGAGGAGAGGAAGAATTAGAAGAAGTAGAAGGTTGGTGGGTAACTCTGGACTCGTCTAGTTGCTGATTCGATTGTTCAGGAATTGTGGTGTTCCGAACGACAGAGGTTGAGAAGAGCCATACAGGCAAACCAATTGTCAGTCCTGGAAGAGACAGTGTGGCCATATGGGGTGCACCAACATCTCCCCAAGAGGAGAAGGGACTAGGATTTCCTCCAAAGGGAATTCCTTGGTTGGTGGATTCCATTTTCTCAACCCAAGATCAACGTAGGAAAGGGTAATGAATATTCCGTTTAAAATAAGTTTTAGACGCTTTGACACAACTTGTTTTTTCAGTTTTTAAGAGTTGAGAAAAAACAAAAGATGACTCTAGTCTCCTTCGATTTTTAATGAGCCTGAAGTGACAAGTGCTCAGATGGACCTTTTCTGTTAAGGAGTCTGAAAAGGAACGGAAGGGACTGCTCTGGAAATTTAGGTAGAGGGAGTACCAAACCAATCGCAAAACTGCAGAATACTTTTTACGGTGGCAGTCAGTCTTCCCAAATGCTGTGTTCAGTGCATTATGATCGATAGGGCGACAGACACGACTTCCTATGGATAAAGGATTAAGCCTATTGGGGTCTCCCAAAATATACTCGACGGTACGTGGGAGCACAAGTCCGTACTAGCACTTATCGTCTCAAAGTGGAGGAATCACCCAACCATCAGTGAGAACAACAGTTACCAGGTTTTATGACGTCGGAATACGTCTCTAGCCTAGACTTCTAAATGTTGTGCGTTAAGTTCAAAAGCGTTGTTAGATTCATTGAATTTATTTTAAGTTGATCTTGTTTATGAAGTTTTCCTTTCAGGTTCACCACGAGATGTAGATGTAATTCCTAAAATGCAATCTAAGATGATAAACAAACTTTTTATCTTCTTTGTGCAATGAAAATCCTAGCTACTAGGGAAAAGAAAGACAGAATCTTTTCACAAAGAGCAAAGAGCACACTCTAAATGCACTTTCCTAAATCAAGCCAATCAGACTGTCTATATGCAAATGCACATGCATGTATTTGTTTTCGACTTTCTTAGTATATGAATGCTAAAAAGAAAGTTGATGCGCAAATATGAATTTCTTTTCAAGCAACAAATATAAACAAGTTTCTTTTCGAAATCAAAAAATGGAGACGATCACAACACCTTACGATTTTGAAATGAATACTTGTTCTTGACACTAGAAAATTACAAATTCAGACCAAAAGAAATAGTAACAGGATAATCAACCATCAATAGTAATCAAACTCTTTCCTATGATTGAAATCGACACTTGCGACAGTTTCAAATCAAAGGGCGACAGTACGATTACGCTACTTTTACAAAGGAGAACTGTAAATGACTCAACAAACACACAAAAACATCTACAGTTCTTTTGTACAAAGGAGGTGGAATAAAAGTAAGGAAAAGGGGTTTCAAATAGACATATACTGATCACAGGCAGCAAAATTCAAGAATAGAACTGGAAAGAATGAACCACAGAAGCCACAACTGCACAGAGCTAGTCTGATCAGCGCACCTGTAACACAGAGAATCTGAAATGCAGTGCAGGTTGTCCACTCGGGAAGTGCGCTGAAATTCAGAATCTCTGAACAGTACCTGCGCTGGGCCAGAAACGAGACTCTGTTCGGGTTCTGAGTCACAGTTTGCAGTTCAGTTCTTGGGTTTTGGCCGAGCAAAAAGCAATCAGTAATGCAACAATCAGGGGTAGATCTAAGGAGGATCTAAGAGCTATCACAAGGGCAATCAGATAGTTTGTGAATCAGTTGTTCAAATCATAAACAGATCCAGTAGATGGATTGAAATAGCAGTTGTCTACTTTGCATTTGTTATGGCAAATGTAGTTCGAATGCTACTTGTAAGTTTATGAAACAGACAACAAAGAATGATAAACAAACAAACTAATTATCTCCCCAGTGGAGTCGCCATTTTGTTACAGGGAAAAGTGTCTATATAGAACTGCTCTATCCCACTAAGGTGTGATAGCTGCCTTAGAAACAAATAGAGAAAAGCTACTTTTGTTTTTCCTTTATGAATTATAGATAAAGAGGAACAGAAAGACCAACCTCTGTCTTGCGCTAATCTCCTGATTTGATCCCTCTCTTCTTTGATAGTCCTCAGCTACCTGCTCCCTTGCACGCCCAGCTTCACAAAGTACCTGTAAGATCACAGAAGCATAGCACTATACAAAGACATGGATCTATAATCATAAACAATCTAGGATCAGATGTAAATTGACCATACAAATGTAACAAGCATCAATGACACAAAAGCATGGAGGAAAACTCAAATAGCTTTTATTGATAAACAAGAAAAGAGCCAAGAGGAGTTACAACCAGTTGTTCTAACCCAGCATCAACCTCCCAGCAAAGAAGCCCCTCTTCACCTCAAACAAAGCTTAGATCACCCAACAATCTGATGTTTGTCTTAAGAAACCAACAGCAATTCCTTACAATATGCAAAATTCCAACCTCTGGATATCTGGGATGAGGGATCCATATATAGATATCTGTAAGGGGGATGAGTCAGCTTGTGATTTGATTAGTGTCTTCTCTCTGATAGTTCTTGCTTCCACTTGAAGACTGATGGCCTCTTACTCATCCTTGGTCGAATTCAGTGAGGCAAGTGTCACAGGAGAAGATTCTGGAAGCTTCCATTGCCTCTCCACCTCGCGGAATGACACTGCCATTTCTCACCCATCACACCCCACAGAAGGGAATTTTGAAATGCAACGCACCCTCACAGTGTATTTGGGTGAGATGCAAGCACTTAGCCAGTGGAGCAGCTGCAATGATCCCGTTTTGACCAATTCTGAGCAGTTTCTCATGGAGAACTTCTGGGAGAAGCTATAATCTGTTGACCTTGTTCCTTTAGGGGTTAGAACAACACTTTTAGGGACTTAGGAGCCCTTGGTTTATGGACATTTCATGCTTGGGGTTGTAGGGCCCAAAAATGTCTATAACAACATATCATCTCAAAAGATGGCATCCGCATAGACCCAGCACGTGTCCAAGCAATTCAGCAAATCGATCTGCCTAGGAACAAAAAGGAGATACAGTCATTTAATGGTAAGATGAATTTTCTGCGTCGTTTTGTGCCTAATCTTGCGGAACACTTGAAAGAAATGACCAACATGCTTAAGAAGGACAGCCAGGTAAAATGGATGAATGAGGCTGTAAAATCTTTCAACTTGGTCAAACTGGCCCTCTCCTCAGCTTCAGTTCTAGTCAGCCCGGATTACACTCAAGATTTCATATTGTTTTCATCTGCTTCTGAGCACACTATGGCAGCGGTATTGTTGTAGAAAATGGATGATCATGAAAGACCCATTGCATTCTTCAGCACGGCTATAAGGGATGCAGCTTTGAAGTACAACATCATTGAGAAGCAAGCCCTGGCATTAGTGAAGGCACTGAAAGATTTCCGGGTGTATATCTTACATTCTCACATTCTGGCCTATGTTCCTAATATTGCTGTGAAAGATGTTTTAGTGCAGACCGATCCGGAAGGGAGAACGGGCAAATGGATCGCAGTCTTTCTTGAATACGATGTGGAGATAAAGCCTACAAAGTTGGTCAAAGGACAGGGATTGGCGAAGCTAATGGCTGAGTCAAATTTGCATGCATTGGACATAAATCTGATCGCTGCCATGTCCGATGAGAATGATGAAAGAACTTCAGTTCAGGTATCTGAAATGTTTGCTTTGTCCCCATGGTATTCTGATATAATCTATGTGCTGAAAAATCTCTCACCACCGCCCGACATGGTTAGAAACAAAGCGAGAACACTTAAATTGAAGGCTACCAAGTTTTGTATCTTGAATTCTGCACTGTATTGGAAAGATCCCGGTGGCATTTTACTAAATTGTCTGGTGGAAGAGGAGGCAAAGAAAGTCATGGAGGACTTCCACGGAGGAGAGTGTGGTGGACATCTTTTTTGGAAGTCAACAGCGAACAAAATCTTGAGAGCGGGGTACTACTGGCCTACTTTGTTTGCTGATGTGCATAAGATGGTAAAGCAATGTCATAAGTGTCAAATTTTCTAAGGAAAACAGAAACTACAGCCTTTGCCACTCAAGCCTATCGAAGTGAGCGCTCCATTCCAGCAGTGGGGGTTGGATTTCATTAGGGAAATTCATCCTGCATCTTCCGGACAGCATAGGTGGATCCTTACAGCGACGGACTACTTAACAAAGTGGATTGAGGCAGCACCTACTAGACAAGCGATGGACACGGTAATCATCTCTTTTCTCCAAAATAACATCTTGTCTCGCTTTGGTTGTCCAAAGAAAATAATCATTGATAATGCAGCAGCCTTTAAATCGAAAAGGATGGTAGAATTTTGTCACAAATATCACATAATTTTGGGTCATTCAACTGCCTATCATCCACAAGGCAATGGATTGGCGGAATCTTCGAATAAATCTTTGGTCAACATCATCAAAAAGCTGCTGGAAATAAATAAGAAGAGCTGGAACAAGAGGCTGGTCCATGCTCTTTGGGCAGATCGAATCAGTCAGAAAAAGTCTATTGGTATGTCACCGTTTGAGCTGGTTTATGGAGTGGACACAGTATTTCCCACTTCTCTTGTTACCTCGGTGGTCAAACTTCTTCAGGAGGCCGGCAGTGAGGAAGATCCCATGCAGAGAAGGCTGAATCAAATGATCCACTTGCAACAAACAAGAGAAGAAGTTTTCAAAAACACATCCAAGTTGCAGGAGAAGATAAAGAAAATCTATGATAGAAAAGCTAAAGCGGATAAGTTTCAGTTGGATGATGTGGTGCTGAAGTGGGATGCAAGGAATGAGGAGAAAGGCAAGCATGGAAAGTTCGAAAATCTATGGAAAGGTCCTTTCAAGATTGCAGCATATAGAGGTCAGAATGCCTTTCTTCTGAAAGAAATAAATGGGGAAGACTGTCCTGGAGGGCCGATCAATGGTTGGCTGCTTAAGCGGTATCATTGTTGATCCATTAACGCTTCTTCCACTGTCATTGTAAATACAATTTTTATTTCAGTTTGGTTTCAGTATGTAAAGTCAGTTTTTGAGTTATTCCAATTGTCAAGTTTGAGTCAATTTCTTGGTTATTCCACTTTTGTAAATAAGTCAGAGTCTTTTTCTGTTTATCAAAATGATGACTCCATAGCCCAATGGACAAAAAGGCACTGTCTAGCTCCTCCAGAGATCTGCCGTTATTGGCACCTCCAAGGAGCTACCATCCCCCATTGGAGCCAATGTTAGAGTCGGTCTCGTCAGCCCTCCGTCAGAGATCAAATCTCTTTCTGCATTTCAATTTTAGGTGTCCCACTCCATCCACTCAGCTGCATTTCGTTAGGGACATGTCATGATCTGACGGAGGAAGTCATGCTACTCATTCTCCCTCATGACTGGCCCTTGCTGGTTCAGGTCTTGATCCACAATCACTGAAATTCATGATAGCCAAGGTCCGGTCATATTACAGGTCAAAGTCCTTTTATTGCTGGGTCTAGGAAATCATCAATGTGGTTTTTGAAAAAACATGTCCAGAACAAAGTCATGTAGGCTAGAGGGAGATCTTATACAGCCATGGTTCAAGAAAGCATCATCATCACCTAAAGAGACATCGACTCTTCTTCAAAACTCTGTTTTGAAGAAAATTCAAACAAGGTCAACTATGACAAAATTTTCCAAAAAATCGACAGTTGACATTTTCAGACGCAGTCATGGATTTCAAAGCCAGAGGCCCAGTCACACAGTCCCCGCAAAGAAATGCCGAAAATTTTATCATGAGAGCCAAAATTTCAAAGAAAAAGGAAAAAAGCAGAGTGTTTTAAAGTCAACAAAAAGTGCAAAACATAAACATTATAAAGTGGGTTTGCAAAGAAGAAAAAATTAAACTCACCTCTCCCTAGCCTATATATACATGTTATGGCCCAAAACAAAAATCATTGTGATAAGGAAAAGCTTGAGAGAGGCATTGGTGAAGAAAAGAGAGCTAAGGAGGAGGAATTCGAGTAAGGAGGGCAGATTGCTAGGTGGCGCGGCGCACACACCAGGGCGCGCGACGCATTGGCAGCCAGCCCATAGTGCAAAATCCACAAGGGCGCGATGCACTCAGGGCGCGTGACGCACACAGCCAGGGGCATAAAAACAGTGCCAAACCGTTTCAAATCTTTGTGAAAGCTATCAAATCACGAGGTAGGCCTTATGACACCTCTTCTCCATCAATTTGGTCAATGTTTAGCTGTTTGTAAGATGTTTGAAAGGTATCCAAAAGCACAATGGCCTTCCATGGAAAAAGCAACAAGAAAAACGGTTGATGGGGTTGCCAGATTGTAATGATTAGCACCAAGGTCACTTTCCTCCCCTTGTCCCCTCACTCCTCATCATTTTCACCTCCATTCCTCCTTGTCTCCCAAGCAAACCCCCTAGAAAACTCCACTAAGCCCTTCCCCCTACTTTTCAAGCAAATTCGGGTGAAATTCATAGTGCGCAGCGCACACACAATGTGGCACGGCGCACTCAGGGCGCACGGCGCACTGGGAGCCTGGCCACAGTGTTAACATTACACTGGCATGACGCACTGGGCAAAGCGTGCAGCGCACAGGCCTGTGAGCCTAAAAAAGCCACGAAATCACCCAAATTTTTTGAAATTGGCTCTCATCATTGCAAAAGTGGCCCTAGACACCTTCATCATTGATCCTTAAACTCAAAGAAAAATATGATGTTGGTGACCATGAGATCAAAAACAAATTTTTATTAAGCAAACACAAAAATGACACAAAGGAGGACAAAAAGCTAGGGTTTTTGCTACAGTAACACAATTGCTAAATAAGCTCCTACCCTACCTTGATCAGCTGATTTCCCTGTAGCATTTTCCCCTTACCATCACCCTAGCTATATTGCAATCATATCCCTTTTGTCCCCTTTATTCCTATAGCTCAGAATATCCCAAACCCTACCCCATCAAAACCATACCCCAAACACTCCCAAATCCCTGATAAATTTCCCCTTTAAACCCCTATTCCCATTTTCATCATCCCCCTCCTAACACTCCCCTGTTTTATTGTCCCCTTGGTAACAGATTTTCAGAGCATTCATCAGTGTCATTGGATTCAAAGGGCAACATTAAACTCAGGGTACAAGCAACAGTGATGGCATCAGAAAATTCATCAGATTATGAGGGGGGTACACACAGTGACACATCTTCAGGAGAGAGGGCCCATAGGAGACATCACCAGAGTGGTAGACATCTCAGAGACGAGCCCAACACCCTCACAGAGCTACAGGCATGTCCACTTGCCATGTCTTGTTTCTAGCACTTGGCATGTTATGAATTTCGCCAAAGGGTGGCAAATGTCAGAGTACATCATGAGTTGGCCCGCCTTTTTGCACTTCATCTACAGGGAGGCCAATCTGTCCTGGCTGGGGTCACTTTCACCTTGACACCGGAGGCTATATCAGTGGCAACGGGGATACCTAATGTTGGGGAGCAGTGGCATAAGAAAAAGAAGGTGGAGAGGCATCACTATGAGCCTTACATCAAGAACAGCTGCTTGAGCCAGTTCACCAAGGTTTTTCCATTCAGGTTTTTGAGGGATGAGTATGCCCCACTCATGAGATTGATCATGAAATTCAGTTGTGAGGGGAGGTTTTCTCGCCTTTATGCCTATCACATCCGCTTGCTCATGCACTTCACCAGGGTGAAGATGATGAGCCTCCCATTTTTGATCTGCAACAACATTGAGAAGATGAAGAACTTCATGCAGCGCAAGACCCCACGACAGTAGCTAAACAGTGTCTATCATTTTGCCTCATCCAGATTTTGGTGGACCATTAGTTGGGATTGCAGGGTATTGCTTGGGAGGACTTCATCTCCCGTGATTTCTTCAGCGCTCCACCGGTGATATCAGAGGCAGAACATGAGGTGGGAGGTCCTTCACATCAGTCTGAGCATGAGCTGGGAGGCCCTTCACATCAGTTTGAGCATGATACAGGAGGTCCTTCACAAGAGTTTAAGTGTGAGGTGGAGAGTCCTTTACATCAGTTTGAGAGTCATGAGACTGCCACCATGCCCATTTTCATCACATATCAGAGAGGCTATCCGAAAGGCACCAGACCGTTGTTTGCAGCAGCAAAGCGAGTGTTATCTCCACCTGGGGTGGAAGGGGCCTCGCTTCCAACATCAGCACCACAAGAGCAGAGTAAAGGCAAGGAATCAGTGCAGGGGAAAAAAGGGCCATCAGGTGAGCAAGAGACTGAGTTTGTTCTCCTCCAGGATTATGAGACGGATGCAGAACCTACAAATGCTGAGCTGGGAGAGATCATTCAGGAGCAGCAATCTGTGATTGAGAAACTATCCCTGGACTTGGATAGGGCCAAGTGGAACGTGCAGTATCTAGAGCAGAGGAACAAGCAACTTGAGGATCGGCTAATCGAGATAGAGTTGCAAATGATCAAGGAAAACCGGCGACACATCCTAGCGGTGCAAGGCAGACCTATGGAGCAAAGAGATGAAGACCAGGAGTATGTGCTAGAGAAATTGAACATTCACTTGGAGCAGTGGTTGGGCAAAGCAAACAGGGAGAAATACATGCTGAGGCGCATGACTCATCACTACCAGAAACGCAACATGAGTTCCGAAGCAAGAATCAGGAGCCTAAAGGCAAAATTGAGCAAAGCGAGAAAAGAGGCAAAAGAGGCAAAGGAGGCAAAAGAGAAAGATCGGCTTCGAATCTTGGTTGAGGATTCCTTGGCACAATAAAGCACTTCATAGGGAACCTCCAGCCCAAATTTCAAAAAATTCAGGCAAATTTTGGTCACAAGCAAAATTTTTGGGCACAAAACAGGAAATTTCTCCTTGTGCGCCACGCCACTGGCGCGACGCTAAAATTCTAGCACTCTAATCGAGGAATGGCTTGCATATTTAGATTCGGCATCGAAAAATACGTCTACTGGTGTCCGGGCAAGAAATTTTGACAAGTTTTGGGTCTCCTAAAGGTCAAAAAACACCCAAAAATGGCCCCTTTGCCACTTTTTGGACACACAGAAAGCAGTCTTGGGAGAATGAAGTTTTGGAGGGGCAAATGAGCTTCAAATTCAAAAATTCTAGTTGGGTTGGAAAGTAGACAGGATAGGATTTCCAACAAGCCCACTTGGGGACATTATGGACACATGCAAGTGCACCAAAACAGGCTCCAAAGTGGCGCAATGCACAGGGAATTTGGCGCAGCGCACAGGGGAAAAAACGGCCAAATTGCTCCCGTTTCGCGAAATTTCGGGTCGCGACTTCTCCAAGTGGGCCCGGTCATTTACTCTTCAGTTTTTTGGCACCAAGGGTGCCTTTTAAAGAATTTTCTCTCCAGGTGGGCATCTATCCAAGTGGCAAAATAATGCAAAGGGTCACCCCAGCCAAATGTCATGCTTGAGAGCGCTGCACCTGTAGCTGATGGTTGGCTCTCCATCTCCTTTTCGAAATGATTTTAGTAACTTCCCAACCCCTTGGCGTTCCATCTCTTCTCTACACTTTCTATATATTGTAAGCAAGTTATTTGCAAAGGGTTGGTTGGCTTGTAACTTCTGGGAGACTGTGGGAAAGAAACTCTGTTTCTGCACTGTGTATTTTTGACAGAGAGTTAATGAAAGGAAGCGGCTCTATTTCATGAGATTCTTGTGGTTGTGAGTGTAGCAAATGTGTTCTTATGTTACATATGTATCTTGTTATGTTCCATAATTCATTTCATGTTTCATTTCAGTGAAATTTTCTAAGTGAGATTAGGTAGAATTCAATTTATATTGCTTTGCCTGTGGGAAAATTTCATGTGCAGTGTTATTCTTCTGTTGAAAAAGGATTCATGCGACCATGCCCTTTTCACTATCTTTGGCAATCTTTCCATTCTGCGTCACCTTAAGTTGAAATTGTTGCGCTTCCCACCTACCTTGCCTCACGGAATAATCTGTGCCTTCATTCTCAACTCTTTGTTCTTTGCTAAGCGCCAGTCCCATATACATCCCAGAAGCTTAGCCACTTTCAAAAATCTTTTCCAAAATCCTTTTTCACTTACTAGCCTAAGGTAAGTATCGCATTGTAAGTCATCTCAGACCATTTTTCTTATCCATTCGCTGAGTGTGACTCGGAGAGAGCCCTCTCCTGCTCTGGTAGGGCTAGCTACCAGACTGAGCTTGGTTTGATGTTGCCTTGAACCTCGCCTTCATTCAGCCTGAGGCAGATTCGAGTGCTAACATACACCAAGTTGAAAAAGAGCACACCATTCCATCCACAAACTAATGGTCAAACCGAAGTGGTGAAAAAATTGGTAGTAGATCTTCTTCTTGGTTATTGCAGCAAACATCCTAAGCTTTGGGATGAACACTTACACTACATTCAACATGCTTATAACCAGACAAAGCATCCATCGAATCCAACATATCCATTTGAGTTATGCTTTGGATACTTACCAAAATATCCTTTAGATTTTATCTTTGGGAAAGATGTTGCTATTGATGGTCATAGTGACATTGATAAGGCCAAGCGATTCATTGAGCAAGTTCAATTGGTGCATCAGATGGTTCAAGAATAGTTGGAAAAGAGCTAAGACAAGTACAAAACAAGGCATGATAAGCATCGTGTTGACCACAATTTTCAGGTTGGAGATGAAGTTTGGCTTTACATTAACAAGGAGAGGCTTAAAGGAGAAGGTAAAAGAATGAAACCAATAAGGTATGGACCTTTTAAGATTCTAGAAAAGATTGGTAATAATGCTTTCCGGTTGGATTTGCCTCCATATATGCAAATGTATGCAGTTGTTAATGTTGAGAATTTGAGATTATATGAGCCTCCTTTGATTGATGATCAAGGAGAGCATGTTCAGATTCCTTCAATAGAATATTTCTCTCCTTAATTTCTTGAAGAATTGTAGCAGGACACTATCCTTGACAAAAAAACAAGAACTTCAAAATGAGGGAATGTGGAGTACCTTCGTGTGGGACTCAAAGGCACAAATCCAATCAAAGCCAAATGGATTGAGATTAGAAGGTTGAGGGAACTGTACCCTCATCTTTTTGTTGATTGAAAGTAGTATTTTGGAGGTCCAAAATATTTTAGTGGGGAGGAGTGATCCAAGGGATCAGTAAAGTGCTCAAAATTCAAAATGTTAAAAAGTGCTTGAAACTTGTACCAGAGCGTAGATCTCGATGACTTGAATCTAATGCAACTTGAATCGCTCAAAACTGATATCGTATTCTCCCGATATCATGTTATGATTGTTTTTCCAAACAGGTGAAAAAAAATTGCAGGTTGGTTGCAGGACTGCTGACTGGGTAGTCCGTACAATGACTGAGCAAGGTGAATGGGCAAGCTAACTATACAATTTGGTCCAATGGAAGGTTGACAAGTGTCCTATTGTGATTGGTTTGAATCTAGGTTATTTTGATTGGTGAATGAATTTTTGAGTTGGACAAATGGTGGGTGCCATGTGGCACCTCGAGGTTCACTAAAATTTTGTACAACCGAATAGGCCTCTAGGAGAGTCGAACACAAGACCTCTGATGCAGTATTGCAACGCCTTAGCACTAAGGCATAGATGGTTCTTAACTACCATAGTTCTCCATACGTATTTAAACTTTATGCATATGGATATTGGGGGACAAAGTCGGGGATAAGCCCTGGCCCTCGGTCACCCCACACCCACGAGACCATAGGTAGGGGAGTCTAGGGCTCAGGCCTATCCCTGCCCCACAGTTTCAGCACAAGCAGTTAGCAACCACCCAACCACATACCAAATTCTCGGAGTGTAGAATAGTTGGGGGACGGAGGAATGGGACCAGCCCACGGTCACCTTACCACATGTAACCACATGCCACACAATAGATGGCTTAACGCAAATTTCAATATTCAGGTGCCGATTTTGGGGGATAAGCCCCAGGTTTTATGTGACACATGGAACTAACCATTGATGAGCTAGGGGCCTATGCCGATGGGGGTGAGAGGTTAGCCCCAACCCCCAGGTGCATGGCCCCATGTGGCCCTGGTTTTCCACCCAATGCCTTACTGGACATTTAAACTAAGCGATCGGATGCACCAAATTTGGCACGAATATCATCAGCGTCGGGCGAAATTTTCCCTCAGCACGCCCTGGAAAGGCAAAATTCAAAAGATGGTTAGCAGTTCAGTGAAATTTCTAAATCAGTTAGCAGAGAAAACTTAGGGAGAGCATAAATTCTTCCGTTTTTGGCCAAATTGAGCCCAATAAGAGCCCAGATGGGAGTTTTTGACTGTTATGAATCCATTGGAGACATAATATTTACATTCTCAGTATTTTAAATCCATGTAAATACAAATTTGAGCACTTAATGAAAGAGGCCCAACATTTGAAGTTGTACTAGGAGATGTAGCTCAGGAGGGGTGAACTCCTTTATCATTTTTGTTGTTATGTGTTTCTGATATGGTATATTGTCTTTGTTATTGATGTTAACTAAGTTTAAAAATCATTATTTTATGTGTTTTATAAAGTGATCCATTACCCAAAATACATAAAATTTTACTTGCAATTTTTCCATCACCTTCAAGTTTACATAACAAATCAGTTTGGTATCAGAGCTCAAGGTTATTTTGAAGGTTTGATTTTGTTTGCAAGTGTTTTCTGATGCTTACAAGGTTGAAGCTTAAAAGAGGAGAAGGATAACTTGTGGAGCCAAGGCCTCACATTGTTTCAAGGAGAACACACATACCTCAAGCTTCATTAGTCATGGCACATAAAGAAGGTCCTGAAGGGATGTCTAAAGATGAAAGAACTTTCAAAAAATATTTCTTTGAAATGTCTAAAATGGTAAAATTTCTTTATGAGGAGAGGAACTCAAGGTTGCAAGGAGAGAGCTCAAAACCTCCAAAAGGAGATGAGGAAAAGGAGACAAACCTCAAAAATAGAATGGAGGAAATGGTGACAAGCCACCATCTTCACCTCCATCCTAATTCTCATCATCTACTTCTTCTACCCTTTCGCAAACACCTCCAAATTCTCCAAAGGGACATGGTAACACTCCTTTGTTAAATCTTGATATAAAGTTTGAATTTTCGATGTACAATGGAGAGGTAAATGCTGAGAAATTGGATGATTGCGTTCATCAGATTGAAGTGTATTGAAGGATACAAAGAATCAACAATGATGAGACCAAAATTCAGCTTGCTTCTCTTAGGTTGGAAAGTGCAACACTTATTTGGTGGGAGGCCAAAACTCAAGAGGACATGAAGAAACATGGTAAGGTTTTATCCTCTTGGAATGATTTTTTTGTTGTAATAAGAAGACAATTTTATCTATTAGCATGCATGAGAAAGGTATAATGGATTGGAAAAACTTTAGGCAAGATAAGGGTCAAAATGTGCAAAGCTATACTCAAGAATTTAGGAAAAGAGATTTTATTTTGGGTATAAATTTATCCTCTCAAGCCACTATACTCAAATACATTGGAGGATTGCATAGTTATTTGAGACACACAATTCTCATGTTTAACCCTACAAAACTAGATGAAGTTTGTGTATAGGCAACTCATTTAGAATAAAGAGGGAAGAATATCCCTTAAGACTAGGAAGAAAAAATCTATTCAAGAGTGGAGACAAAGGAAATGGGAAATTCAAAGGAAAAGGGAAGAAGAATGATCCAGTCAAGAAATAGGGAGAAAAAATCGCATGTAAACATTGTTCAAAATAAGGCCATGATGAAGACCACTGTTGGAAACTTCATCCTGAAATGAGACCCAAAAAGTTTAACAACAAAGGGAAACAAAAGGTTGTTGCAACTACACAACATGATTTAGGATCCAATTCTGGAGGAAACAAAGATCATAGCCATGGGATTTAAACGTGAGGACTCTATTACAAGTACTAGTTCTTCAAATAGCCTCAATGAAATTCAACATGAAAAAGAAAGAATAGATATTTTCCACATTAGAGTCATTTCAAAACATACCAAGATAGATATATTGTTTGATAGTGGATCACAAGCAAACCTTATTTTAGAAGACATTGTTAAGAAATTGAATTTGGAAACCACTCCTCATCCTAAACCTTATCCTTTAGGTTGGATATGTGACAATGCAAAATTGCATGTGACAAAAAGATGTAAACTGAGATTTGCCATCACTACAAACTTTATAGATGAGGTAGAGCTTGATGTTATTCCACTTGACATTTGTGGTATTTTTTACGGAAGCCCATATCTATATGATAAGAGAGCCGTTTTTCATCGCCATGAGAACAAATATCACTTATTTAAATATGGGATTAAGTACATAGTTAGAGCACATATCAAGAAGTTGAATTTATCACTTGTGAATGCTGGACAAATGAAGAGGTTTGTTAATGCTAGTAATAATTTTGTACTCTTGATGATCAAACCAAAAGAGAATCTTGAAAATGAAGCCTTCCAAGGATGTGATGAAAGATTAAAATCTGATTTGTTTGAGGTTGTTAACACATATGATGAGATGTTTCAGGAACCCAAAGGATTGCCTCCTAAAAGAGGAATCTAACATGAGATCTAATTGCAACAAGATTGTCCTCTTTAGAATATTGGCATGTACAGGATGTTATTTATGGAGAATGCAGAAATCAAGAGAAAAATCCAATAGTTTCTTAACCAAGCACATCACCATGCGGGTCACCAGACCAAGCACATCACCATGTGGGTCACCAATTGTTTTAGTACCAGAGAAATATGGTACATGGCACATGAGTGTGGATTTTAGAGCCTTGAACAAGATCACAGTAAAGAATCATTACCCTCTTCCTCAAATTGATGATTTACTTGATTAGTTGTGTTAGAGTCAGTCTAGTATCCCTCCATCAGAGATCAAAGCTCTTTGCATTTCATGATTAGGTGTCCCATCAGTTTGATCAGCTGCATTTTGTTAGGTATGCCATAACTCTAATGGAATGGTTTTGTGTCATTTATTCCCCTCATGTTTGGCACTACTGGTTGAGGTCTGTTTAAGTAAATAAAGTCTTCAAAGGTCATTCATCATCATGTTTTAAATTTCGAGGTTTTAGGTCTAGGGTTGAGTCAATTTTGTCTTGAGAAGTCTTAAAAGACCAGCAGGCCAGAGGGATGTCCTTTATAGATCATCATTTAAATAATTTTCATCATTGTACAGCTGAATAAGGACTTTTCTTCAAAACTCTGTTTTGAAGATAAGTCGCATCTCATTTTTGTAAAAAATTGTCAAAATTTCAAGTTCTCCAAATGTTGCAACGCAGCCTTGGTCTCCTTTGCCAAAGCATATCAGAGCCATCCCTGCAAAAAATTATCAGAAGAAATCATTATTTCAACCAATTTTTCTTAAAAAGGGAAACCAGAAGTCAGAGCCTATTAATTTGAAAAAGTGTCAACACCCAAACATTACAAAATGGGTTTTGGTCAAGTAAAAATTAAAGGGGAGCCTATATAAAGACATTCCTCTTCATAAACAACTCATTCACCTCTCAAGAGCAAAGTGCATCCCTACTAAGGCGATTTTACAAGTTATTGAGCAAATCGGGCTAGTTTCAGGGGCGCGCTACGCATCAGCTGAGGCGCGCTACGCACCCAGGGGGCGCTACGCATCAGCACGATTTTTCCTGTGTTAATTTGTTCGTGCGCTACGCACAAGAGGCGCGCTACGCATTGGGCAAGGCGCGCTACACGTTGGGTTTTTCGCCCAGAAACTTGCCAGAAAGCATTCAAATCCTTTCTTAACTCAAGAAAATTACAGCATTTTGAAAAAGGAAAAAGTCAAACAGCAGTCAATTGTGTGCACAGTCAGCATATACATTTCAGCCATCTTGCCTTCAAAACTATGTCAGAAACCGAATCAGCTTATGAGCAGAGTTATGACAGTGATTCAACATCAGAAATAGAGGTGCCAAGGAGGTATCACAAGGGTGGAAAAGGTGGTCGGCATGTCAGGGAGGAGCCCACTTCTTTGGCTCATTTGCAAGCTTGTCCACTTGCAATGAACTGTTTTCAGTACCAATCATGTTTTGAATATTGTGAGCGGATCTCACAAATCCAACATCACCGAGAACTAGTTCGCTTATTTGTCCTACATTTGCAGAATGGTCATGTAAACCTTGCTAGAGTGGATTTCACCTTGTCACTTGAGATTATTGCTCAGGCCACCGGGATACCAAACGTAGGGGAGGAGTGGAATAAGCGCCAACAGATAGACAGATTTCACTATGAGCCATATATCAAACCCGGGTGTATGAGGCACTTAACTGCTGTTTTTCCTTTCAGATTCCTAAGGGATGAATATGCACCGTTGATGAGACTTATTATTCGGTATTTCACTTGTGAGGGCAGATTTTCACGTCTATATTCGTACCATATCTGTTTGTTGATGCATTTCACAAGGGTACGAATGATGAACATTCCATTTTTCATGTGTTGCAACATAGAGAGGATGGTGCCTTTAGTACAAAGGAAGAGCCCAGCACATCAGCATAAGAGCATCTATCATTATGCACTGATTAAGATCATAGTGATGCATCAGTTGGCACAGCAGGGTATTGCTTAGGAGGAGTTCATTTCTCGCGACTTTTTCACAGTGCCACAGCCACCTCCCGAGATTTTCCATGATGAGGGAGGGCCTTCACATCAGTTTGACATTCCTGAGCCCAAGCATGTCAGCGCTCCTTCATATGTTACATATCAGAGAGGCCATAGGGCCTTATCTGCATCTGCATGGCGAGTATTATCTCCACCTAGAGTGGAAGGGGTCTCGCCTTCTTCATCGGCACAACGAGTATTATCTCCACATCAGGTGGAAAGGGTCTCGCCTTCTGCAGCACAGGTACAGGTACAGGTACAGGACAGAGGCAAGCAACCCATATTTGATGAGGGACCTTCAGGAGATCCGGACACGGATATTATTGATCTTGATATCAGTTCTCCTAGCTCGGAGCTAAAGGAGATCATTCAGCAACAAAGGGCTGAGAATCGCTTGTTGCAACAGAAATTGGAAACGGCCAATTGGAAAATCAACTACTTGGAGCAGCGTAACAAGCAGCTAGAAGATGAACACACTCTTGATGAGTTGCGGCGAATCCGAGAAGACCGAAACTTGGCCCGCAAGAGACCCGGTGATTTGACACCTATTGAGCAAGGGTCTATGCTCATCCGGGTGAACACTCATTTAGAGAAATTGTTAGCCAAGGCAAACAGAGAAAAAGATATTCTCTTTCATATGAAGAATCATTACTGGGCCCGCATGCATGTTTGCAAAGCGAAAATGAAGATCCTTAAGAGGCGATTGAGCAAGGCATTAAAACGGCGAAAAAGGCCCGATCCACTCCAAATTTTGGCCGAAGCCTCCTTGAAGGAGCATGGTACTTGATGATACACCCCCAGCTCAAATCTCAAAAAATTTGGAGAAGTTTTGGTCAATTTTGAAATTTTTGTATTAAAAACAGGTTTTTGCCCTCAACGCGTAGCGCGCCACGCGCTACCCTGAAGATGGAGAGGTCCAATTCAAGAAAGTTTTGCATTTTTTGATTTTTCATGATGAAATACACCTGCTCAGCCACTTCCAAGACATTTCATCAAGTTTTGGGCCCCCAAAAGGTCAAAAAACATGCAAAAAATGACCTTACTGCCCCTTTTTGGACACACAGGTAGCAGCCTTGGGAGAATGCACTTTTGGAGGAGCAAATAGGCACCAAATTGAAAAATTCTACTTGGGTTGGAAAGTAGACATCCAGACCTTTCCAACAAGCCCACCTGAGCTTAATTTGGATGCCGGGAAGTGCCCCAAAAGTGGGCTGAAAGGCGCACTACGCGTAGGGGTTTGGCGCGCTACGCATCAGGGTATTTTCCAAGTTTTTCATCTTCAGCTCAGGAAAACGCAGCCATTTGACCAGTTTTGACTTTTGGAGGGATTTTTCACCTTCCTTGATGTAATTAATGAAATTTCATGTTGACATGACACTTATTTACCTATTCTAGAAGATTCATTCATAAAATAGCAAAAATTTAATGAATGAATTGGTTTCCTAGCTTATAGAGGCAAGTTGTTTTGATTGCCTAGATTGTAGTGCTTAGTTTAGAATTGGTTGAAACAGCTCCTAGGATGATGAGCTCGACCCCTAGAGGCAAGGGAATGTGTTAGCTTGCCTATATTATGTATTTTCTTAGTCATTTTCAGGGTTGGACTCTTTGGGAAGAGGCTTTGAGACTTTATTGTACATTTTACTTCAGCATTTTGGCAAAGGGAAGACCAGGGATTTGCGGCACTATTTGGAATTATTGTGGCTTTATGTCTTGATGGTGTGCTTCTTTCAGTACTTGTAAGTTTGTTATGTGTATCATTTTCCCTCTCATCTTCTGCAATTGAACAAATGAAGTGTTAAGGTAGAATCCATAAATTTGCTATGCTCTGCCTTTAAATTTGTTTAATTTTCCATGTTTTCTTCAGTTTAAGGAGAACCCTTGCACTTGCTTGCTCTCCTTAGCTCCTCACCTGTCTGATCTATTCACCTCATCACTTTAAAATCATCAAAACAATTGCCTACCTTGCTCCAATCAGACCTCTGTAGAAACTGTGTCTCATCCCCGCACCCAAAATTGCTTTTCCCTTTGATTCAACAAAAAACCCAAAAAATCACCTTTAAACCTCTGCACTTAATATCTAGCCTAAGATCAGTATTCCTTATTGGTCATCTCAGCCCCTTTGAAAACCTTTTGCCGAGATAGACCTGGAGAGAGCCCTCTCTTGTCCTCGTAGGGCTAGCTACGAGGCTGAGTGTGGTATGATGTTGCCTCGAGTTTTGCCTTCCTCAGCCTGAGGTAGATTTGAGCGCTAACAAGTTGAAAGGTGTTGTGTATTTCACTAAGTTGGACTTGAGAAGTGGCTATCATCATATTAGGATTGCTGAAGGATACATATGGAAGACAACTTTCAAAACAAAGTAAGGTTTGTTTGAATGGTTGGTTATGCCATTTGGGCTTTGTAATGCTCCTGCAAAATTCATGAGAGTTATGAATGATGTCTTAAGGCCTTTTCTTGATGATTTTGTAATTGTCTACTTAGATGACATATTGATTTTCATTAAAACCCATGAAGAACATGTCAGGCATGTTATGCAAGTCTTGATGTCTTAATGAAATATAATTTATTTTTAAAGATGTCTAAATGTGAATTCGGAAAGACCTCATTAGTGTATTTGGGACATATTGTTGGAGGGGTTGAATTGAAGATAGATCCCTCAAAGGTCAAAGTCATTGTAGATTGGCCTAAGCCCAATAATGTAACAAATGTTAGAAGCTTTTTGTGAGCAACCCAATATTGGAGAAAGTTCAGTTCTAACTTTTCTTGAATTGAAGCTCCATTACATGCCTTGACAAGTGTAAAGAAGTTTTTTCAGTCGGGAGGCAAGCAACAAAAATCCTTTGATGCATTGAAGGAGAGAATCAACACAAATCTAGTTCTTGCACTTCATGATTTAACACAACCATTTGAGATACAAACAGATGCAAGTGACTATGCCATGGGAGAGGTCTTGATGCAACATGGTAAGCCCATATGTTACCATTCTAAAAATTTTAATATAGTAATAGTTAACTATCGTACATATGACAAGGAATTGTATGCATTGGTGCAAAGTGTGAAAAAATGGAAACACTACTAGATGGGAAAGGAAAATATCATTCACACTAATCATCAACCATTGCAATACTTACAATCACAAACCAAGCTACAACGAGCGAGGCATTTCATATGCATGGGTTTCTTGCAGCAATTCCACTTGGTGATAAGGTATAAGAAAGGTAACTATAACAATGTTTTTGACATGATTTCTAGACAAATTGTTAGTTCTTTATTTATTCTTAAACATAATTCTATCATGCGTGAGAACTATGTTGAACAATATCCTTTAGATGATGATTTTAAATATGTATATGCAACTTTGTGTCAAGGAAACCAAGTAGAGGAATTACATTACCATGTTCATGATAAAATTTTGTATCATCTTGGAAAGCTATGCATTCCATAGGGTGAAAGAGTCAACATCATAAGGGAAGTGCATACTTCTCTTATTGCTGGCCATTTTGTTGTAGGCAAGACGATGGCTTAATTACAAAGGTATTGTTTTTGGCCTCGAACGAATGAAAGTGTGTCATGATATGTAAGAGCATGTTAATTATGTGCTACAAGTAAGCCTAGAAATAGAAACTTAGGATTGTATACTCCATTTCCAATTCCTACCCATCCTTGGGAAAGTATTTCTATAGACTTTGTAGGAGGATTGCCTATGTCTAAAAAAATCATGATTATATTTATGTTGTGGTGGATCGTTTCAGCAAGATGTTTATTTTGATGCCTTGTAAGAAGTAGGTTATAGTTGAACAGACTGCACACATTTTCTTTCAAAATGTATGGGTACATTTTGGGTTTCCCAAATCTATTATTTCTGATCGAGATTCTCGATTTGTCGGGAAATTTTGGTCAAGCTTATGGGGACTCATGGACACCAAGTTGAAAAAGAACACAACATTCCATCCACAAACCAATGGTTAGACAGAAGTGGTGAACATAACGGTAGTACATCTTCTTCGTGGTTATTGCAGCAAGCATCCTAAGCTTTAGGATGAACACTTGCACTGCATTCGACATACTTATAAATGGGTAAAGCATTCATCGACTCAAACATCTCCATTTGAGGCATGCTTTGGATACTTACCAAAATATCCTTTAGATTTTATCTTTGGGAAAGATTTGTTTCTATTGATGGTCATAGTGACATTGATAAGGCCAAGTGATTCATTGAACAAGTTCAATTGGTGCATTAGATGGTTTAAGAACAGTTGGAAAAAAGCCAAGCCAAGTACAAAACAAGGCATGATAAGCATTGTGTTGACCATAATTTTTAGGTTGGAGATGAAGTTTGGCTTTACATTAGCAAGGATAGGCTTAAAGAAGAAGGTAAAAAACTAAAACCAATAAGGTATGGACCTTTTAAGATTCTAGAAAATATTGGTAATAATGCCTTCCGGTTGGATTTGCCTCCATTTATGAAAATGTATGCAATTGTTAATGTTGATAATTTGAGATTATATGAAACTCCTTAAGGAGAGAATGTTCATATTCCTTCAATAGAATATTTGTCTCCTGAATTTCTTGAAGAATTGTAGCCAAGGATAATTTTAGGGGCGAATGTTCGCCCTTTGGCGAAATTAAGGGGTTTTAAATTTTTAGTGGGCGAATATTTTGTATCATAGTACATTTTTACAAATCACCTCAAATAGCCCACCTTATTTTAAGGGAGAGGGTAAAAAAGGTAAATTTAGCCCTTGAAATTAGGACTTACAACCTTCCATTCGCCCATTTTCAGGAATAGGTTTTATTTAAGTGAATCCATTCGCCCATTTTCAAGAATAGGTTTTATTTAAGTTAATCCTATGGGCCAAATACCATATTTATAAAAGAGGTATGGTAAATTAATAAAAATATAAATAAATGAGAGGTATGGTAAATAAATAAAACATTTTTTATATTTACTCCATAAGTCACCTTATATACATGTAAGGGTGTAAACAAATAAAAATATAAGTAAAGTGGAGGTATGGTAAATAAATAAAATGTCTTTTCATACTTACTCAAAAGGTATGGTAAATAAATAAAAATATAAATAAACTAGACGTATCGTAAATAAATAAAACCTCTTTTATATTTAGTCCATAACCCTCGTTCTATTTATGAAGGCTCAAGAAAGAGGTTTTATTTAAGTGAATCATATGGGCCAAATACCATATTTGTAAAAGAGGTATGGTAAATTAATAAAAATATAAATAAACGAGAGGTATGGTAAACAAATAAAACATTTTTTTATATTTACTCCATAAGTCACCTTATATTTAGGAACAATCAAAAAATGGGTTATATTTAGGTGAAACCTATGGCCAAAATACTATGGGACAAATACCATGGACTAGATTTTTATTAATACCATGCAAAAAACCATTATTAACCCGAATATTAGAATTAATAAAAATAAAAATGGCACATGGTATTGACCCATGGTATTCACCAAAATGGCACATGGTATTGACCCATGGTATTGACCTGGAATGTAGCCTATTTGAATGGAGGAATTAAACCAACATGTAGCCTATGCTAAGATTCACTAGGACTTTACAAAGTTTTATTATTTAGTGAAAGACTCGCCAAGATCTTACAAGATTTTATAGTTGAGTAAAATATTCGCCATGCCTAGTGAGAGATTCGCCAAAAAATTATATATACATATTATATTATTGATAAAATCGCCTTCCATTTTTCCTATATACCATGGAGATTCGCCCATTTATTATATTTATAAATTTAGGGGTGGTTCTTAAAATTTTCCCTGATTGTAGCAGGACACTATTCTTGACAGAAAAACAAGAACTTCAAAATGAGGGAATGTGGAGTACCTTCGTGTGGGACTTAAAGGCACAAATATAATAAAAGCCAAATGGATTGAGATTGGAAGGGTGAGGGAACTGTACCCTCATCTATTTTTTGACTTAAAGTAGTCTTTTGGAGGTCCAAAAGCTTCTAGTGGGGATGAGTGATCCAAGGGATCAGTAAAGTGCTCAAAATTCAAAAGTGTTTAAAAGTGCTCGAAACTTGTATTAGAGTGTAGATCTCGATGAACTGAATCCAATGCAACTTGAATCACTCAAAACCGATATCGCATGCTCCTGATATAACGTTATGGTCATTTTCCCAAATAGGTTAAAAAATTGCAGGTTGGTTGCAGGATTGTTGACTGGGCAGTCCGTACGATGACTAGGAAAGATGAATGGGTAGGCTAACTATACAATTTGCGCCAATGGCAGGTTGACAAGTGTCCTATTGTGATTGGTCCAAATCTAGGTGATTTTTATTCGTGAATGAATTTTTGAGTTGGACCAATGGTGGGATGCTAGGTGGCCCAATCATGGGCTGCCACATGGCACCCCGGGGTTCACTAAAATTTTGTATGGCTGAACAGGCCTCCGAGAGAGTCGAACACAAGACCTCTGACACAGTATTGCAATGCCTTACCGCTAGGGTGGAGGTGGTTCGTAACTACCATAGTTCTCCATATGTATTTAAACTTTATGCATATGGATATTGGGGGACAAGGTCGAGGCTAAACCCTGGCCCTCAGTCACCCCACGCCCATGAGACCGCAGGCAGGGGAGTCGAGGGCTCGGGCCTAGCCCTGGCCCATGGTTCTGGCACCAAAAATTAGCAACTACCAGACCACATGCCAAATGCCCGGAGCATAGAACAGTTGGGGGCGGAGGAATGGGACTAGCCCACGATCACCTTACTGCATGTAACCACACACCACAAAACAGAGGGCTTAGTGCAAAGTTTGGTATTTGGGTGCGGATTTTAGGAGATAAGCCTCAGGTTTTATACAGCACATGGAACCAACTTGTTGAGATTTGATGAATAAAATGTTTCCTGCAATCCCAATCCAGTTTTAATTTCACCTTATCACTCCCATTCAGTTAAATTCCCTTTCCCATAAACATACATTCAACATATAAAATTATGGAAATGAAATTTTCAGATTAAAACACATGGGACTGTCAACACATGCTGAAAATAAATATGGACATAAACAGACCAACAACACACATAAAAATGCACATGGATTTTTAGTCAACTTAGACCCAGGCAAAACCCCTTCAATGTTCTTCGAGGAAAACTTGTTAGAGAGCTCTTCAAATTTATTTATCTTTCAAGTTCAGGAAAAATAAATTTGCAAACAGCATAAAACAAAAAAAATACAACTTATCTCTTCATCCCAAAACTCCTTGAAAACCGTGCCCACTTTGCCTCGATTTCCTTGCCCGCTTGAAGCTAAAAATATGTATTGTACGAATGCAACTGTACTGTACAGATTATGTATGGACTGTATGGATTTTTGTACTACTGTACGAATTTCTTTTTCTATTTTTTTTTTTCAAAAGCATCTCTCGAACGTCATGCAACTCACAACATTAAATGATGTTCGTACTATTCCTTATGTTGTCTTCTATGCCTGGATTTTCGTGCTCAGCTTTGCCCAAAAATCACTCCTTCAACTTGTTGCAACAAATTTCTCCTTCAGAACTTTTCTCCAGCTCTCAGCCTCCTTTCTCCAATCTGGTCATGAAGAATGAATGCAGTCTTTCTTTTCTTTTCCCCCTTTCGTTTCCCTAAATGACTTTTGGGCAACCCTAAGATCTAATGGCTCATTTTCATTTAGATCAAGGGATGAGAATAAATGTGCATTTAATTCTCACTTTCTATTTTTTAACTCACCCATTAAATAAAGTACCCGCATTGTAATTTATGTCTAAAGTTACTTTTCACTTTATAATTTAACATTGACTTTACCACTTATAAAGTCACTTTCACTTTATAAAGTCACACTTAGGAAAATAATTATTTTGGACACTGTTAGAGTCGGTTTAGTAGCCCTCCACTAGAGATCAAAGCTCTTTGCATTTCATGATTAGGTGTCCCATCAGTGTGATCATGTTGCATTCTGTTAGGCATGCCATAACTCTGGTGGAGGAGTTTGTGGCTTTTATTCCCCTCCTGTTTGGCACTGCTGGTTCAGGTTTGTTTAAGTAAATAAAATCTTCAAAGGGTCATTCATCTTGTTTTAAATTTCGAGGTCTTAGGTCTAGGGTTGAGTCAATTTTTGTCTTGAGAGGTCATAAAGGACCAGCAGGCCAGAGGGATGTCCTTCATAAAACATCAATTCAATAATTCTCATTATTGTACAGCTAAATTTTCACCTTGTTTTCAAAACTCTGTTTTTGAAAAACAAAGGTCATTATCTCTTTTTTGTAAAAAATTGACAAAATTTCAAATTCTCCAAATGTTGAAGCGCAGCCTTGGTCTCCTTTGCCAAAGCATCTCAGAAGCCATCCCTACAAAAATTTTTAGAAGAAATCATCATTTCAACCAAATTTTTTTCAAAAAAAAGGAAACCAGAAGTCAGAGCCAATTAATTCAAAAAGTGTCAACACTCAAACATCATAAAGTGGGTTTTGGGCAAGTAAAAATAAAAAAGGAGCCTATAAAAGCACATCACTCTTCATTAGCAACTCATTTGCCTCTCACAAGCCAAGTGAACCCTTGCAAAGGCGATTTCAAGAGTCATTGAGCAAATTGGGCAGTTTCAGGGGCGTGCTACGCCTCAGCTGAGGCGCGCTACGCACCCAGGGCACGCTACGCATTAGCATGACTTTTCCAGTGCATTTTTACTCAGGCGCTACGCACCAGAGGGGCGCTACGCGCTGGGCAAGGTGTGCTACGCGTTGGGTTTTTCGCCCAATAAACTGCCAGCAAGCTACCAAATCGTCTTTTCTCTCAAGCAAATTTCAGGTAGGCCTCTCCTCCATGGCTAGTTTTGGTTTTGCAAGATGAATGAGAAATTAATATGTTAAAAATGCCATGAAAATGAGAAGTTAAAACCCTACATTGCTGTGGAAAATTAAAAGACTTAGTTGTGCTAGGGTTTCAAAGTATTTTGTTGTCCAAGGTTGCCCATTTTTGATCCCTCTTTTCCCTCATCTTCACCAACATTCTCCTTCAAATTTTCCCATAAAATTTTATAATCTTCCTCTCTAAAATCCCTAAAACCTACTAAATTCCCAAACCCTACTTCACCTTAAAATCCCACAATATTATGATTTCCCATGTTGCCTTCCCTAAATTCCTTATTTATGTTTATTGTCCCTAATTCCCTCATGTTCCCCTTTCCCTAACAATCCCCTTGTATTTATGTCCCCTTGGTGACAGCATTTGAAAAAGTCAAACAACAGTTACTTGGGTGCAAAGTCAGCAATACATTTCAGCCATCTTGCCTTCAAAACCATGTTAGAAACCGAATCAGATTATGAGCAGAGTTATGACAGTGATTAGACACCGGAGATAGAAGTGCCAAGGAGGCATCATAAGGGTGGTAAAGGTGGTCGGCATGTCAGGGAGGATCCCACTTCTTTGGCTCAGTTGCAAGCTTGTCCACTTGCAATGACATGTTTTCAGTATCAATCATGCTTTGGATATTGTGAGCGGATCTTGCAAATTCAACATCACAGAGAACTAGTCCGCTTGATTGTCCTACATTTGCACAATGGTCAGGTGAACCTTACAGGAGTGGACTTCACCCTATCACCCGAAATTGTTGCTCAAGCCACTGGGATACCAAATGCTGGGGAGGAGTGGAACAAGCGCCAGCAACTAGACAGATTTCATTATGAACCATATATCAAACCCGGGTGTATGAGACACCTAACTGCTGTTTTTCCCTTCATATTCCTAAGGGATGAGTATGCACCCTTGATGAGGCTCATTATGCGCTATTTCACTTGTGAGGGCAGATTTTCACGTTTATATTCGTACCATATCCGTTTGTTGATGCATTTCACCCGGGTACGAATGATGAACATTCCATTTTTCATGTGCCGAAATATAGAGAGGATGGTGCCCTTAGTGCAAAGGAAGAACCCTGCACAACAACACAAGAGTATATATCATTATGCACTGATCGAGATCATAGTGACGCATCAATTGGCACAGCAAGGTATTGCTTGGGAGGATTTCATCTCTCGCAACTTCTTCACGGTGCCACAGCCACCCCCTGAGATTGTCCATGATGAGGGAGGGCCTTCACATCAGTTTCACATTCCAGAGCCCGAGCATGTCAGCACTCCAACATGTGTTACATATCAGAGAGGCCACAGGGCCTTATTTGCATCTGCACGGCGAGTATTATCTCCACACCAGGTGGAAGGGGTCTCACCTTCTTCATCAGCACAGCGAGTGTTATCTCCACATCAGGTGGAAGGGGCCTCGCTTTCGACAGCAGCACAGGTACAGGAGAGAGGCAAGCAGCCCATGATTGATGACAGACCATCAGGTGATCTGGACATAGACATTATTGACCTTGACATCAGTTCTCCTAGCTCGGAGCTAAAGGAGATCATTCAGCAACAGAAGGCTGAAATTCGCTTGTTGCAACAGAAATTGGAAACGGCCAATTGGAAAATCAACTACTTGGAGCAGCGTAACAAGCAGCTAGAAGATGAACACACTCTTGATGAGTTGCGGCGAATCCGAGAAGACCGAAACTTGGCCCGCAAGAGACCCGGTGATTTGACACCTATTGAGCAAGGGTCTATGCTCATCCAAGTGAACACTCATTTAGAGAAGTTGCTAGCCAAGGCAAACAGGGACAAAGATATGCTCCACCACATGAAGAATCATTATTGGGCCCGCATGCATGTGTGCAAAGCGAAAATGAAGGTACTCAAAGGACGATTGGCCAAGGCACTAAAATGGAGGAAAAGGCCCGATCCACTTCAGATTTTGGCCGAAACCTCCTTGAAGGAGCATGGTGCTCCATGATACACCACCAGCTCAAAATTCAGAAAATTTGGAGCAATTTTGGTCAATTTTGATTTTTTTTTTTTTTTGCTAAAAACAAGTTTTTTCCCTCAACGCATAGTGCGCCGCGCGCTACCCTGAAGATGGGGAGGTACATTTCACAAAAACTCTGCATTTTTGGATTTTTCATGACAAATTACACTTGCTCAGCCACTGCCAAGACATTTCATTGAGGTTTGGGCCCCCAAAAGGTCAAAAAACAAGCAAACAAATGACCTTCTGCCACTTTTTGGACACACAAGAAGCAGTCTTGGGAGATTGCATTTTTGGAGGGGCAAATGGGCACCAAATTGAGAAATTCCACTTGGGCGGGAGAGTAGACATCCAGACCTTTCCAACAAGCCCACTTGAGCCTCATTTGGATGCCAGGAAGTGCCCCAAAAGTGGGCTCAAAGGCGCGCTATGCGTAGAGAAATGGCGCGCTACGCATCAGGGAAATTTGCCAGTTTTTCATCTACAGTGCAGCTTTTGACTAGTTTTGACTTTTCATGGGATTTTTCACCCTATTTGATGTAACTAATGTATTTTCCTGATGACATGACACTTTTTTACCTATTCTAGAAGATTCACTCATAAAATAGCAAAAAATTAATGAATGAATTGGTTTCCTAACTTATAGAGGCAAGTTGTTTTGACTGCCTAGATTGTAGTGCTCAGTTTAGAATTGGTTGAAACAGCTCCTAGGATGATGAGCTTGACCCCTAGAGGCAAGGAAATGTGTTAGCCTGCCTATATTATGTACTTTCTTAGTCATTTTCATGGTTGGACTCTTGAGGGATAAGCTTAGACTGTATTACTCTTTGTATCTCTGCAATTTTGGCAAAGGAAAGACCAGGGTTTTGCAGCACTATTTGGGATTCCTGTGGTTATTTGTGTTGATGGTGTGTTTCTCTCATGTACTTGTAAGTTTTTTATGTGTATCATTTTCCTACTCTTCTCTTCTGCAAATTAAGTAAATGAAGTGTTAAGGTAGAATTCATGGTTTCTATGCTCTGCCTTTAAGTTTGCTTAATATTTATGTTTTCATCTGTTTAAGGCGAACTCCTGATGGTTTCCTGCTCTCCTTAGCTCCTCACCAGTCATACCTATCCATTCACTTCCTTCAAAGGCATCAAGACAATCTCCTACCTTGCCCCAAAAAGACCTCTGCAAAAAACTGTCTCATCCCTGCACCCAAAATTGTCGTGCTCAGTTTTCCAACAAAACCCTAAAAATTTGAAATCAAACTTTCCCTATCAGTTTACTAGCCTAAAATCAGTGTTCTTTATTGGTCATCTCAGCCCTTTGAAGACCTTTTGCCGAGATAGACCCGGAGAGAGCCCTCTCCTGTCCTCGTAGGGCTAGCTACGAGGCTAAGTGGTTTGATGTTGCCTTGGATTTTGCCTTCCTCAGCCTGAGGCCAAATTCGAGCGCTAACATATTGGCGACCATACTGGGGAAGAACAAATGGTTTGCTTGTTGATTTCATTTGTTTTATAAGCTACAGACGGAGCCTAAAGTTATGCCAAGTAGCCTTCGAAACGCTTTTTCTTTGCATTAGCGGAAGTAGATAAATGCTGCTTCAGTCAATCTCCGGTCTAGCTTGTAATCATGACATCTAACTTGTTAATTGCCCCAGTACATGTATCAAGTTCAGATCTGATGGTTGATGGTGGACAACGATCAGACACTTGAAAGGCTGAAATCATTCACCTGGCGACTCTAAATCATTTTCGAGATCAGATCCAAAGACTCCACTGGAGGATGATCCCGACCAGCAAAAACATGAAAAGACAACATGGACAGATCAGGTATTCAAGTTGGAATTTCATCCAAGACATTTTGTTCTTTGTCATAAATTATTTCTTCTCTTTTCCCAAGAATGTCAAGAAGGCTTTGCAAAGTATACTATGCTTGAGAAAAGATCCTCGGCCTGCAGTTGATTCTTTCCCTTTGAAGATTGTGAATACCAAAGATTTGCATACCTTTGAGCTTGATCAAGACCTTTCTTCTAAATTTTGTGATGACCGTCTTCAAATTGATGAACCTCAAGAGACCAAGACTGATTCTATACCTGCTGTACATACCCCTACACCTTGTAAAATTCCAGATCGGTATAAACCTCTTATTTTACCTTTTGTTCTCCATCCTTTCCCCAAAAACTATGATCTATACTTGTCGAGGTTTGACGATGAATGTAAGAATGTCAACGCTGAGCAACATGTGCAGAATTTTGAGTCTTTTCTTGACCTTTTTGAAGTTGATGAAGAGGATGTTAGTATTAGGCTTTTTGCTCTTTCTTTGCAAGCTAAAGTGAAGAGTTGGTTCAAATCCCTGCTTGATGCGAGCATCTCAGATTTCCAGCAGTTTGTCAAAGTTTTTCTCGACAGGTGGATGATCGAGCAGAACCTTTTCCTTATTATAGAAGAGTATAACCAGCTGAAAAGACTACCAAGGGAGATAGTACAATAGTTTTCGGCCAGATTTAATCAAGTTTATTATTCGATTCCAGTTGATATAAGGCCTAGTCCTAGATCGGCTCTCTTGCATTATCTGGGTGCCTTTGATCCGGAGATGGAGTTTCAGCTGAGAGAAAGGGATATTGCAACACTTCACGAGATGAAAAACAGTGCAGTAAATGTAGAGGCTCATCTTCTGATCCGAAAGGCAAGGTTGAAAGAAGAAGAGATCAAAAACATAGATCCAGAAGAATCAACATCTCTAGAGGTGAAACTTGAGATTTTGGTAAGTGTCGTGGAAAAGATGATGGACAAGATCGACACAAGGAATGATTATGATGTTCAAGGCTCGCTGATTGAAAAGGAACAAGTTGCTGATCCAAAACATCTTCTTTCTTATCCCAGTTGTCATAGATCTGATAATGATTGTCTTATAGATCATCTTGGCGAAGAAAGAACTGTTGATATGACCTGCATGCTTGATGATATGTTTTATACCGATGATGTATGATGATGATTATGTTCTCCAAACAGAAGCTAATCTTGCAGACAAATCAGCAGCTAGTTTGTGGGAGGAGGAAGAAGTTCACTTACAACAGCTCGAGTACAATGATCAACCGATGCATATCAGCTATGGAATTGACGAGGAAAGTGTAGCAAAGTTTGAAGTAAGTGAAGGATCTTTGCCTTTTTGTTTTGATTCGTTTCAGTTCATCGGAGATAACTACCATGCAATCAGAAATCAAATGTCAACAATTCTTGATTTGAATCATCTTGAGAGCAATGAAAATTTTGTTCAAGACTTCTCATATTCAGATTTGCAACCCCCGAAAGCCATTGATTGTCAAGTTGTAGCTGAAGACTTGGAAGTGGACACACATGATTTAATGATTCAAGGTGACTCCATACCATTCTGTTTTGAATCATTTCAGTTTTTGAAGGGTAGATTGCATAGTAAATCTTCAAATGAACAGCCTATAACAAATCAGCAATCTCTCAGTGTTAATGTTGAGGATGAGACAGATAACAAAATTCTTGAGCAGCCTGTAGCATCAGATTTGCAGCCACCAAATGAAATTGAAGGGCAGATTACAGATGAAGCTTTGGAAGACAAAATACATGATTTGATGATGCAGGAAGATTCTATACCCTTTTGTTTCGAAGCATTTCAGTTTATAAGGTAGAATCTTCGTAAAATCTCTCAAGAAAAAGATGAACAACTAAAATGATGTCATACATTTTCAATGGATACATTACAGCAGTCTTTTCAAGTTTTTCATGATCCAATAGCTGATGTTTTGGACGAGGTTTGCAGTCAAAGTCTTTCTCCATTGACTACATGTGAGCTTGAAACAAGTGCTGATATGAATTTGATCCGGCAGCCGGTTTCCTTCTCATTTTCAGCAGAGGTCTCGTCACAAGGCTCAGATCAAAGTTTGCATTCATGGTATGAGGAAACGAGAAGTAATCCATTGGATGAGCTAAGCTCCAGTGTGCTTGAATTTCAAGATCCTTATGCAGTGTTTTTGGAGGTAGATAGAGAATCCATATCATTCAACGGATCTGTTTCTAAGTTGTCATGGGAGTTGCCTTTCAGTAGTTCTCTCTTGTTGTTCATAAGTGAGCACTTGCAGAAAATTCTAACAGCATATGGAATACTTACTTGGTTGCATTGGTTGTTTCATTTCACTTGATCAGGTGATGAATGAAACTGTTAGAGTAGGTTTTGATGAATAAGCTCCACTTTGAGCATCATTTTCAGTTGGTCGACTGTGTTTAAGTATCGAGTCAGTTTTTAGTTGAGTCATGAGTCCTTTGTGAGTCAATTTTCAGTCTTGTTGTTAAGTTAGTTTCTGTCGGTTTTCAGTAATGCATTTTAGTTTGAGTTTTTGACTCCATCGCCTAATGGATGAACGCACTGGTCTGCTCTCCTAGAGGTCTGAGGTTCTTGGCATCTCCAAGGAGCTACCATCCCCATTGGAGCCAATGTTAGAGTCGGTCTAGTAGCCCTCTACCAGAGATCAAAGCTCTTTGCATTTCATGATTAGGTGTCCCATCAGTGTGATCATGTTGCATTCCGTTAGGCATGCCATAACTCTGGTGGAGGAGTTTGTGGCTTTTATTCCCCTCTTGTTTGGCACTGCTGGTTCAGGTTTGTTTAAGTAAATAAAATCTTCAAAGGGTCATTCATCTTGTTTTAAATTTCGAGGTCTTAGGTCTAGGGTTGAGTCAATTTTTGTCTTGAGAGGTCATAAAGGACCAGCAGGCCAGAGGGATGTCCTTCATAAAACATCATTTCAATAATTCTCATTATTGTACAACTAAATTTTCACCTTGTTTTCAAAACTCTGTTTTTGAAAAACAAAGGTCATTATCTCGTTTTTGTAAAAAATTGTCAAAATTTCAAATTCTCCAAATGTTGAAGCGCAACCTTGGTCTCCTTTGCCAAAGCATCTCAGAAGCCATCCCTGCAAAAATTTTTAGAAGAAATCATCATTTCAACCAAATTTTTTTCAAAAAAAAGGAAACCAGAAGTCGGAGCCAATTAATTCAAAAAGTGTTAACACTCAAACATCATAAAGTGGGTTTTGGGCAAATAAAAATAAAAAAGGAGCCTAAAAAAGCACATCACTCTTCATTAGCAACTCATTTGCCTCTCACAAGCCAAGTGAACCCTTGCAAAGGCGATTTCAAGAGTCATTGAGCAAATTGGGCAGTTTCAGGGGCGTGCTACGCATCAGCTGAGGCGCGCTACGCATTAGCATGACTTTTCCAGTGCATTTTTACTCAGGCGCTACGCACCAGAGGGGCGCTGCGCGCTGGGCAAGGTGTGCTACGCGTTGGGTTTTTCGCCCAATAAACTACCAGCAAGCTACCAAATCGTCTTTTCTCTCAAGCAAATTTCAGGTAGGCCTCTCCTCCATGGCTAGTTTTGGTTTTGCAAGATGAATGAGAAATTAATATGTTAAAAATGCCATGAAAATGAGAATTTAAAACCCTACATTGCTGTGGAAAATTGAAAGACTTAGTTGTGCTAGGGTTTCAAAGTATTTTGTTGCCCAAGGTTGCCCATTTTTGATCCCTCTTTTCCCTCATCTTCACCAACATTCTCCTTCAAATTTTCCCATAAAATTTTATAATCTTCCTCTCTAAAATCCCTAAAACCTACTAAATTCCCAAACCCTACTTCACCTTAAAATCCCACAATATTATGATTTCCCATGTTGCCTTCCCTAAATTCCTTATTTATGTTTATTGTCCCTAATTCCCTCATGTTCCCCTTTCCCTAACAATCCCCTTGTATTTATGTCCCCTTGGTGACAGCATTTGAAAAAGTCAAACAACAGTTACTTGGGTGCAAAGTCAGCAATACATTTCAGCCATCTTGCCTTCAAAACCATGTTAGAAACCGAATCAGATTATGAGCAGAGTTATGACAGTGATTCGACACCGGAGATAGAAGTGCCAAGGAGGCATCATAAGGGTGGTAAAGGTGGTCGGCATGTCAGGGAGGATCCCACTTCTTTGGCTCAGTTGCAAGCTTGTCCACTTGCAATGACATGTTTTCAGTATCAATCATGCTTTGGATATTGTGAGCGGATCTCGCAAATTCAACATCACAGAGAACTAGTCCGCTTGATTGTCCTACATTTGCACAATGGTCAGGTGAACCTTACAGGAGTGGACTTCACCCTATCACCCGAAATTGTTGCTCAAGCCACTGGGATACCAAATGTTGGGGAGGAGTGGAACAAGCGCCAGCAACTAGACAGATTTCATTATGAACCATATATCAAACCCGGGTATATGAGACACCTAACTGCTGTTTTTCCCTTCATATTCCTAAGGGATGAGTATGCACCCTTGATGAGGCTCATTATGCGCTATTTCACTTGTGAGGGCAGATTTTCACGTTTATATTCGTACCATATCCGTTTGTTGATGCATTTCACCCGGGTACGAATGATGAACATTCCATTTTTCATGTGCCGAAATATAGAGAGGATGGTGCCCTTAGTGCAAAGGAAGAACCCTGCACAGCAACACAAGAGTATATATCATTATGCACTGATCGAGATCATAGTGACGCATCAGTTGGCACAGCAGGGTATTGCTTAGGAGGATTTCATCTCTCGCAACTTCTTCACGGTGCCACAGCCACCCCCTGAGATTGTCCATGATGAGGGAGGGCCTTCACATCATTTTCACATTCCAGAGCCCGAGCATGTCAGCACTCCAGCATGTGTTACATATCAGAGAGGCCACAGGGCCTTATTTGCATCTGCACGGCGAGTATTATCTCCACACCAGGTGGAAGGGGTCTCACCTTCTTCATCAGCACAGCGAGTGTTATCTCCACATCAGGTGGAAGGGGCCTCACTTTCGACAGCAGCACAGGTACAGGAGAGAGGCAAGCAGCCCATGATTGATGACAGACCATCAGGTGATCTGGACATAGACATTATTGACCTTGACATCAGTTCTCCTAGCTCGGAGCTAAAGGAGATCATTCAGCAACAGAAGGCTGAAAATCGCTTGTTGCAACAGAAATTGGAAACGGCCAATTGGAAAATCAACTACTTGGAGCAGCGTAACAAGCAGCTAGAAGATGAACACACTCTTGATGAGTTGCGGCGAATCCGAGAAGACCGAAACTTGGCCCGCAAGAGACCCGGTGATTTGACACCTATTGAGCAAGGGTCTATGCTCATCCAAGTGAACACTCATTTAGAGAAGTTGCTAGCCAAGGCAAACAGGGACAAAGATATGCTCCACCACATGAAGAATCATTATTGGGCCCGCATGCATGTGTGCAAAGCGAAAATGAAGGTACTCAAAGGACGATTGGCCAAGGCACTAAAACGGAGGAAAAGGCCCGATCCACTTCAGATTTTGGCCGAAACCTCCTTGAAGGAGCATGGTGCTCCATGATACACCACCAGCTCAAAATTCAGAAAATTTGGAGCAATTTTGGTCAATTTTGAATTTATTTTTTTTTTGCTAAAAACAGGTTTTTTCCCTCAACGCATAGCGCGCCGCGCGCTACCCTGAAGATGGGGAGGTACATTTCACAAAAACTCTGCATTTTTGGATTTTTCATGACAAATTACACTTGCTCAGCCACTGCCAAGACATTTCATTGAGGTTTGGGCCCCCAAAAGGTCAAAAAACAAGCAAAAAAATGACCTTCTGCCACTTTTTGGACACACAAGAAGCAGTCTTGGGAGATTGCATTTTTGGAGGGGCAAATGGGCACCAAATTGAGAAATTCCACTTGGGCGGGAGCGTAGACATCCAGACCTTTCCAACAAGCCCACTTGAGCCTCATTTGGATGCCAGGAAGTGCCCCAAAAGTGGGCTCAAAGGCGCGCTATGCGTAGAGAAATGGCGCGCTACGCATCAGGGAAATTTGCCAGTTTTTCATCTACAGTGCAGCTTTTGACTAGTTTTGACTTTTCATGGGATTTTTCACCCTCTTTGATGTAACTAATGTATTTTCCTGATGACATGACACTTTTTTACCTATTCTAGAAGATTCATTCATAAAATAGCAAAAAATTAATGAATGAATTGGTTTCCTAACTTATAGAGGCAAGTTGTTTTGACTGCCTAGATTGTAGTGCTCAGTTTAGAATTGGTTGAAACAGCTCCTAGGATGATGAGCTTGACCCCTAGAGGCAAGTAAATGTGTTAGCCTGCCTATATTATGTACTTTCTTAGTCATTTTCATGGTTGGACTCTTGAGGGATAAGCTTAGACTGTATTACTCTTTGTATCTCTGCAATTTTGGCAAAGGAAAGACCAGGTTTTTGCAGCACTATTTGGGATTCCTGTGGTTATTTGTGTTGATGGTGTGTTTCTCTCATGTACTTTTAAGTTTTTTATGTGTATCATTTTCCTACTCTTCTCTTCTGCAAATTAAGTAAATGAAGTGTTAAGGTAGAATTCATGGTTTCTATGCTCTGCCTTTAAGTTTGCTTAATATTTATGTTTTCATCTGTTTAAGGAGAACTCCTGATGGTTTCTTGCTCTCCTTAGCTCCTCACCAGTCATACCTATCCATTCACTTCCTTCAAAGGCATCAAGACAATCTCCTACCTTGCCCCAAAAAGACCTCTGCAAAAAACTGTCTCATCCCTGCACCCAAAATTGTCGTGCTCAGTTTTCCAACAAAACCCTAAAAATTTGAAATCAAACTTTCCCTATCAGTTTACTAGCCTAAAATCAGTGTTCTTTATTGGTCATCTCAGCCCTTTGAAGACCTTTTGCCGAGATAGACCCAGAGAGAGCCCTCTCCTGTCCTCGTAGGGCTAGCTACGAGGCTAAGTGGTTTGATGTTGCCTTGGATTTTGCCTTCCTCAGCCTGAGGCCAAATTCGAGCGCTAACATATTGGCGACCATACTGGGGAAGAACAAATGGTTTTCTTGTTGATGTCATTTGTTTTATAAGCTACAGACGGAGCCTGAAGTTATGCCAAGTAGCCTTCGAAACGCTTTTGCTTTGCATTAGCGGAAGTAGATAAATGCTGCTTCAGTCAATCTCCGGTCTAGCTTGTAATCATGACATCTAACTTGTTAATTGCCCCAGTACATGTATCAAGTTCAGATCTGATGGTTGATGGTGGACAACGATCAGACACTTGAAAGGCTGAAATCATTCACCTGGCGACTCTAAATCATTTTCGAGATCAGATCCAAAGACTCCACTAGAGGATGATCCCGACCAGCAAAAACATGAAAAGACAACATGGACAGATCAGGTATTCAAGTTGGAATTTCATCCAAGACATTTTGTTCTTTGTCATAAATTATTTCTTCTCTTTTCCCAAGAATGTCAAGAAGGCTTTGCAAAGTATACTATGCTTGAGAAAAGATCCTCGGCCTGCAGTTGATTCTTTCCCTTTGAAGATTGTGAATACCAAAGATTTGCATACCTTTGAGCTTGATCAAGACCTTTCTTCTAAATTTTGTGATGACCGTCTTCAAATTGATGAACCTCAAGAGACCAAGACTGATTCTATACCTGCTATACATACCCCTACACCTTGTAAAATTCCAGATCGGTATAAACCTCTTATTTTACCTTTTGTTCTCCATCCTTTCCCCAAAAACTATGATCTATACTTGTCGAGGTTTGACGATGAATGTAAGAATGTCAACGCTGAGCAACATGTGCAGAATTTTGAGTCTTTTCTTGACCTTTTTGAAGTTGATGAAGAGGATGTTAGTATTAGGCTTTTTGCTCTTTCTTTGCAAGCTAAAGTGAAGAGTTGGTTCAAAGCCCTGCCTGATGCGAGCATCTCAGATTTCCAGCAGTTTGTCAAAGTTTTTCTCGACAGGTGGATGATCGGGCAGAACCTTTTCCTTATTATAGAAGAGTATAACCAGCTGAAAAGACTACCAGGGGAGACAGTACAATAGTTTTCGGCCAGATTTAATCAAGTTTATTATTCGATGCCAGTTGATATAAGGCCTAGTCCTAGACCGGCTCTCTTGAATTATCTGGGTGCCTTTGATCTGGAGATGGAGTTTCAGCTGAGAGAAAGGGATATTGCAACACTTCACGAGATGAAAAACAGTGCAGTAAATGTAGAGGCTCATCTTCTGATCCGAAAGGCAAGGTTGAAAGAAGAAGAGATCAAAAACATAGATCCAGAAGAATCAACATCTCTAGAGGTGAAACTTGAGATTTTGGTAAGTGTCGTGGAAAAGATGATGGACAAGATCGACACAAGGAATGATTATGATGTTCAAGGCTCGCTGATTGAAAAGGAACAAGTTGCTGATCCAAAACATCTTCTTTCTTATCCCAGTTGTCATAGATCTGATAATGATTGTCTTATAGATCATCTTGGCGAAGAAAGAACTGTTGATATGACCTGCATGCTTGATGATATGTTTTATACCGATGATGTATGATGATGATTATGTTCTCCAAACAGAAGCTAATCTTGCAGACAAATCAGCAGCTAGTTTGTGGGAGGAGGAAGAAGTTCACTTACAACAGCTCGAGTACAATGATCAACCGATGCATATCAGCTATGACATTGACGAGGAAAGTGCAGCAAAGTTTGAAGTAAGTGAAGGATCTTTGCCTTTTTGTTTTGATTCGTTTCAGTTCATCAGAGATAACTACCATGCAATCAGAAATCAAATGTCAACAAGTCTTGATTTGAATCATCTTGAGAGCAATGAAAATTTTGTTCAAGACTTCTCATATTCAGATTTTCAACCCCCGAAAGCCATTGATTGTCAAGTTGCAGCTGAAGACTTGGAAGTGGACACACATGATTTAATGATTCAAGGTGACTCCGTACCATTCTGTTTTGAATCATTTCAGTTTTTGAAGGGTAGATTGCATAGTAAATCTTCAAATGAACAGCCTATAACAAATCAGCAATCTCTCAGTGTTAATGTTGAGGATGAGACAGATAACAAAATTCTTGAGCAGCCTGTAGCATCAGATTTGCAGCCACCAAATGAAATTGAAGGGCAGATTACAGATGAAGCTTTGGAAGACAAAATACATGATTTGATGATGCAGGAAGATTCTATACCCTTTTGTTTCGAAGCATTTCAGTTTATAAGGTAGAATCTTCGTAAAATCTCTCAAGAAAAAGATGAACAACTAAAATGATGTCATACATTTTCAATGGATACATTACAACAGTCTTTTCAAGTTTTTCATGATCCAATAGCTGATGTTTTGGACGAGGTTTGCAGTCAAAGTCTTTCTCCATTGACTACATGTGAGCTTGAAACAAGTGCTGATATGAATTTGATCCGGCAGCCGGTTTCCTTCTCATTTTCAGCAGAGGTCTCGTCACAAGGCTCAGATCAAAGTTTGCATTCATGGTATGAGGAAACGAGAAGTAATCCATTGGATGAGCTAAGCTCCAGTGTGCTTGAATTTCAAGATCCTTATGCAGTGTTTTTGGAGGCAGATAGAGAATCCATATCATTCAACGGATCTGTTTCTAAGTTGTCATGGGAGTTGCCTTTCAGTAGTTCTCTCTTGTTGTTCATAAGTGAGCACTTGCAGAAAATTCGAACAGCATATGGAATACTTACTTGGTTGCATTGGTTGTTTCATTTCACTTGATCAGGTGATGAATGAAACTGTTAGAGTAGGTTTTGATGAATAAGCTCCACTTTGAGCATCATTTTCAGTTGGTCGACTGTGTTTAAGTATCGAGTCAGTTTTTAGTTGAGTCATGAGTCCTTTGTGAGTCAATTTTCAGTCTTGTTGTTAAGTTAGTTTCTGTCGGTTTTCAGTAATGCATTTTAGTTTGAGTTTTTGACTCCATCGCCTAATGGATGAACGCACTGGTCTGCTCTCCTAGAGGTCTGAGGTTCTTGGCATCTCCAAGGAGCTACCATCCCCATTGGAGCCAATGTTAGAGTCGGTCTAGTAGCCCTCTACCAGAGATCAAAGCTCTTTGCATTTCATGATTAGGTGTCCCATCAGTGTGATCATGTTGCATTCCGTTAGGCATGCCATAACTCTGGTGGAGGAGTTTGTGGCTTTTATTCCCCTCTTGTTTGGCACTGCTGGTTCAGGTTTGTTTAAGTAAATAAAATCTTCAAAGGGTCATTCATCTTGTTTTAAATTTCGAGGTCTTAGGTCTAGGGTTGAGTCAAATTTTGTCTTGAGAGGTCATAAAGGACCAGCAGGCCAGAGGGATGTCCTTCATAAAACATCATTTCAATAATTCTCATTATTGTACAACTAAATTTTCACCTTGTTTTCAAAACTCTGTTTTTGAAAAACAAAGGTCATTATCTCGTTTTTGTAAAAAATTGTCAAAATTTCAAATTCTCCAAATGTTGAAGCGCAGCCTTGGTCTCCTTTGCCAAAGCATCTTAGAAGCCATCCCTGCAAAAATTTTCAGAAGAAATCATCATTTCAACCAAATTTTTTTCAAAAAAAAGGAAACCAGAAGTCAGAGCCAATTAATTCAAAAAGTGTCAACACTCAAACATCATAAAGTGGGTTTCGGGCAAATAAAAATAAAAAAGGAGCCTATAAAAGCACATCACTCTTCATTAGCAACTCATTTGCCTCTCACAAGCCAAGTGAATCCTTGCAAAGGCGATTTCAAGAGTCATTGATCAAATTGGGCAGTTTCAGGGGCGCACTACACATCAGCTGAGGCGAGCTACGCACCCAGGGCGCGCTACGCATCAGCGCGACTTTTCCAGTGCATTTTTACTCAGGCGCTACGCACCAGAGGGGCGCTATGCATTGGGCAAGGTGCACTACGTGTTGGGTTTTTTGCCCAATAAACTGCCAGCAAGCTACCAAATCCTCTTTTCTCTCAAGCAAATTTCAGGTAGGCCTCTCCTCCATGGCTAGTTTTGGTTTTGCAAGATGAATGAGAAATTAATATGTTAAAAATGCCATGAAAATGAGAAGTTAAAACCCTACATTGCTGTGGAAAATTTAAAGACTTAGTTGTGCTAGGGTTTCAAAGTATTTTGCTGTCCAAGGTTGCCCATTTTTGATCCCTCTTTTCCCTCATCTTCACCAACATTCTCCTTCAAATTTTCCCATAAAATTTTATAATCTTCCTCTCTAAAATCCCTAAAACCTACTAAATTCCCAAACCCTACTTCACCTTAAAATCCCACAATATTATGATTTCCCATGTTGCCTTCCCTAAATTCCTTATTTATGTTTATTGTCCCTAATTCCCTCATGTTCCCCTTTCCCTAACAATCCCCTTGTATTTATGTCCCGTTGGTGACAGCATTTGAAAAAGTCAAACAACAGTTAATTGGGTGCAAAGTCAGCAATACATTTCAGCCATCTTGCCTTCAAAACCATGTCAGAATCCGAATCAGATTATGAGCAGAGTTATGACAGTGATTCGACACCGGAGATAGAAGTGCCAAGGAGGCATCATAAGGGTGGTAAAGGTGGTCAACATGTTAGGGAGGAGCCCACTTCTTTGGCTCAGTTGCAAGCTTGTCCACTTGCAATGACATGTTTTCAGTATCAATCATGCTTTGGATATTGTGAGCGGATCTCGCAAATTCAACATCACAGAGAACTAGTCCGCTTGTTTTTCCTACATTTGCACAATGGTCAGGTGAACCTTGCAGGAGTGGATTTCACCCTATCACCCGAAATTGTTGCTCAAGCCACCGGGATACCAAATGTTGGGGAGGAGTGGAACAAGCGCCAGCAACTAGACAAATTTCATTATGAATCATATATCAAACCCGGGTGTATGAGACACCTAACTGCTGTTTTTCCCTTCAGATTCCTAAGGGATGAGTATGCACCCTTGATGAGGCTCATTATGCGCTATTTCACTTGTGAGGGCAGATTTTCACGTTTATATTCGTACCATATCCGTTTGTTGATGCATTTCACCCGGGTACGAATGATGAACATTCCATTTTTCATGTGCCGAAATATAGAGAGGATGGTGCCCTTAGTGCAAAGGAAGAACCCCGCACAGCAACACAAGAGTATATATCATTATGCACTGATCGAGATCATAGTGATGCATCAGTTGGCACAGCAGGGTATTGCTTGGGAGGATTTCATCTCTCGCGACTTCTTCACGGTGCCACAGCCACCCCCTGAGATTGTCCATGATGAGGGAGGGCCTTCACATCAGTTTCACATTCCAGAGCCCGAGCATGTCAGCACTCCAGCATGTGTTACATATCAGAGAGGCCACAGGGCCTTATTTGCATCTGCACGGCGAGTATTATCTCCACACCAGGTGGAAGGGGTCTCACCTTCTTCATCAGCATAGCGAGTGTTATCTCCACATCAGATGGAAGGGGCCTCGCTTTCGACAGCAGAACAGGTACAGGAGAGAGGCAAGCAGCCCATGATTGATGACGGACCATCAGGTGATCCGGACATAGACATTATTGACCTTGACATCAGTTCTCCTAGCTCGGAGCTAAAGGAGATCATTCAGCAACAGAAGGCTGAAAATCGCTTGTTGCAACAGAAATTGGAAACGGCCAATTGGACAATCAACTACTTGGAGCAGCGTAACAAGCAGCTAGAAGATGAACACACTCTTGATGAGTTGCGGCGAATCCGAGAAGACTGAAACTTGGCCCGCAAGAGACCCGGTGATTTGACACCTATTGAGCAAGGGTCTATGCTCATCCGGGTGAACACTCATTTAGAGAAGTTACTAGCCAAGGAAAACAGGGACAAAAATATGCTCCGCCACATGAAGAATCATTATTGGGCCCGCATGCATGTGTGCAAAGCGAAAATGAAGGTACTCAAAGGACGATTGGCCAAGGCACTAAAACAGAGGAAAAGGCCCGATCCACTTTAGATTTTGGCCGAAGCCTCCTTGAAAGAGCATGGTGCTCAATGATACACCCCCAGCTCAAAATTCAGAAAATTTGGAGCAATTTTGGTCAATTTTGAATTTTTTATTTTTTTTTGCTAAAAACAGATTTTTGCCCTCAACGCGTAGCGCGCCACGCGCTACCCTGAAGATGGGGAGGTCCATTTCACAAAAACTCTGCATTTTTGGATTTTTCATGACAAATTACACTTTCTCAGCCACTTCCAAGACATTTCATTGAGGTTTGGGCCCCCAAAAGGTCAAAAAACAAGCAAAAAATGACCTTCTGCCACTTTTTGGACACACAGGAAGCAGTCTTGGGAGATTGCATTTTTGGAGGGGCAAATGGGCGCCAAATTGAGAAATTCCACTTGGGCTGGAGAGTAGACATCCAGACCTTTCCAACAAGCCCACTTAAGCCTCATTTGGATGCCTTGAAGTGCACCAAAAGTGGGCTCAAAATCACACTACGCGTAGAGAAATGGCGCGCTACGCATCAGGGAAATTTGCCAGTTTTTCATCTATAGCGCAGCTTTTGACTAGTTTTGACTTTTCATGGGATTTTTCACCCTCTTTGATGTAACTAATGTATTTTCATGATGACATGACACTTTTTTACCTATTCTAGAAGATTCATTCATAAAATAGCAAAAAATTAATGAATGAATTGGTTTCCTAACTTATAGAGGCAAGTTGTTTTGACTTCCTAGATTGTAGTGCTCAGTTTAGAATTGGTTGAAACAGCTCCTAGGATGATGAGCTCGACCCCTAGAGGCAAGGAAATGTTTTAGCCTACCTATATTATGTACTTTCTTAGTCATTTTCATGGTTGGACTCTTGAGGGATAAGCTTAGACTGTATTACTCTTTGTATCTCTGCAATTTTGGCAAAGGAAAGACCAGGGTTTTGCAGCACTATTTGGGATTCCTGTGGTTATTTGTGTTGATGGTGTGTTTCTCTCATGTACTTGTAAGTTTTTTATGTGTATCATTTTCCTACTCTTCTCTTCTGCAAATTAAGTAAATGAAGTGTTAAGGTAGAATTCATGGTTTCTATGCTCTGCCTTTAAGTTTGCTTAATATTTATGTTTTCATCTGTTTAAGGAGAACTCTTGATGGTTTCTTGCTCTCCTTAGCTCCTCACCAGTCATACCTATCCATTCACTTCCTTCAAAGGCATCAAGACAATCTCCTACCTTGCCCCAAAAAGACCTCTGCAAAAAACTGTCTCATCCCCGCACCCAAAATTGTCGTGCTCAGTTTTCCAACAAAACCCTAAAAATTTGAAATCAAACTTTCCCTATCAGTTTACTAGCCTAAAATCAGTGTTGTTTATTGGTCATCTCAGCCCTTTGAAGACCTTTTGCCGAGATATACCCGGAGAGAGCCCTCTCCTGTCCTCGTAGGGCTAGCTACGAGGCTAAGTGGTTTGATGTTGCCTTGGATTTTGCCTTCCTCAGCCTGAGGCCAAATTCGAGCGCTAACAGACACTTTTCCCTAGGTAGAGACTAACCCATGGGAAACCACTTGTCGAAGGTACATTAAAAATCAACACTCCCTCTTACCGAGGAAAGTGTTTCTCACCACACCCATCTTGTCCCTGAAATGGACATGCTTGCCTCTTGGCAAGGACTTCGTGAGAAGATCGACCACCTGCTCATCTGTTGATATATGCTCCAACTTCACTACCCCCTTATAAACATAGTCCTTGATGAAATGATATCTGATGTCAATGTGTTTTGACCTGTCATGAAACACTCTATTCTCTGTGAGTTTAATGCAACTCTAATTATCACAGTGAATAACCATCAGTCTCAAATCCTGATCAAATAGGCCATACAATAACTTATGAAGCCAAATGGCCTCACAACTAGCCTGGTTAGCAACCATATACTCAGCCTCAGAAAAGCTCAAAACAAATGACTTTTGCTTTTGACTGAACCACGACACAACTTCCGAACCTAATCCGAAGCAACACCCTAAAGTTATTTTCCTGTCAGAAGCACAACCTACCCAATCTGCATCTGTGTAGCCTACCAACCTCACTCCATCTCCCCGCCTATAGTCCATACCATAATAAACAGTGCCCTGCATGTAGCGAAGAATGTGCTTTGAACCTACCTAGTGCACCCTCCTGGGCTCAACCATGAACTGGATAAGTGTGTTCACTGCAAAGCATATATCTGGCCTAGTGTTGACCAAATACATCAAGGACCCAATAAGCTGTGTATATAATGTGGGATCCACCAAACTAGAATCTGAAGCTTGAATCTTCTTCCAGATGGTGATCATAGGTGTAGACATGGGTCTATAATCTGCCATGTGAAATCTTCTCAACACATCAACAACATATTACCCCTGCCGCAGAAAGATATGCCCCTCCTCCTGCCACACCTCAAGCCCTTAAAAGTAATGCATCAACTCAATGTCCTTCATCTCGAACTCCATAGGAAGATCCTCCTTGCAACCACTAATTAGTCTCTCTACCCCAGAAATGATCAAGTCATCAACATACAATACAAGGATGATCAGATCATCCCCTACAACAATGTGGTGTAGGTTCAGATTTGCATCACTCTTCGTGAAACCCTTCTGTTGCAAGCAAGTATCAATCCTCGAATACCAAGCTCTTGGAGCTTGCTTAAGTCCGTAGAGTGCTCGCCTCAACTGACATACATGGGTCTCCTGCCCAAGTACCTCAAAGCCCTGTGGCTTCTCAACATACACCTCCTCCTCTATAAATTCATTCAAAAATGCGGTCTTCGCATCCATCTGATGGATCTACCAACCCATTTCTACAGCAATAGAAATAAGGGCCTAGATATAAGTGTACTGAGCTATGGGAGAAAAGGTCTCATCATAGTCAACTCCCTCTATATGTGAGAACCCTCTAGCCACAAACCTCGCCTTGAACTTCTCAACATTGCCATCTGCAACATGATTGATCTTGTAGAGCCACCTGGAAGTCACAACTGACTTGCCCTCACGCCTAGGCACCACTTCCCAAACATTGTTCTTAATTATAGAGGCATATGCCTCCACCATAGTCTCTCTCCATACCTCCTGGATGGAATCCTCCTCATAGCTAATAGGCTCAGAGTCAACAATGCCAGTAGCCATGGCTACATAACCACAAAACCACTCAGGTGGCACACTCTCCCTATTCACCCTCTTTGGAGGACCAACGAACTCTGCTTCCTTCAAGGTGTCTTAAGGCCACTTGGGCCTCCTCTTCCCTGGAGAAGCTTCCCCATAGTGAACATCATTCTCTTCCCCCCAGTCTGGTGAACCTAAAGGCCTGCCAAGTGACCGTGGTGTGCCTGTACTAGCACCTGTCCTCAAAGAACCTGTACTGGCACATGTGCCTGTGTCAGCTAAAGTGCCATGTGAACTCGCCACTAGTTCCCCATATGTCACTGACACTAAAGTACATCCTGTACCAATCGATCTAGAACCCTGAGGTCCTTCTCCCTGTACCTGACCTCCCTGATGAGGAGAATTATGTGACTCTCTCTCATCATATGCTTGTGATCTCCAATAGGCCATCTCCTTATTGAAATTCAAATCCCTCCTAATCACAACTCTCCATTTAGAAGGAATGAAGATATGATAGACCTTCGATGTCTCACTATAACCCATAAAGATACCCTTCTCTACCATGGGTTCCAACTTCGTCCTCTGCTCCTTGGGGATATAGGAATATGTGAGACATCCAAAGATATGAAGATGTCCCATATGAGGCTTCTCTCTAGTGAAACCATCCTCCATAGTCATATTCCCCAATACTCCGTGAGGACTCATGTTCTGAAGATAAACAATAGTATTGCAGGACTCAACCCATAAAAACAAAGGCAACCCCTGATCATGAATCATCACTCTAGCAGCCCCAACAATAGCTCTGTTCTTCCTTTCAGACACCCCATTCTGCTGGGGGTTGTAAGGAACCATGAAATCTCTCCTGGGATGGAATCTCCCCTGGGATGCATCAATACCTGCCCTCTTGAGAAAGTGATGTCAAACCCCTTCTCCTCCATAGTAGACACTAAAATCAAGTTCTTCTTCATCCCCAGAACATACAAAGCATCCATGACCTTCAAAGGAGGCAAAGACTCCCTCTCAAAGGTCACAGTGCCCACACTAACAACTCTCTTAGTGTAGTCATCTCCTAGTATAATCTCAATATCAAGTGCCCTCTCTGCAAGCTCTGAAAATAACTCTCGTGCACTTGTCATATGGTAGGAAGCCCCGCTATCTATGTACCACACATCGGATGATGTACTCCTACTAGATTTAGAAGCAATAAATGCAAAGTCTTGGTCAAACTATGAAGTAAACTGATTCACCTCTGTTGAAGCTGCAGTACCCTTCTTCCCCTTGTTCTTCCTCTCAGGACACGTAGCAGCATAGTGTCCCATCTTCTGACATGTCCAACATTTGACTTTGGACATATCCATATCTTTCTTCTTCTTCTTCTCCTTTCCCTTAGCCCCATCTAATGAGGCCCCTTTCTTGGCCTTCCCTTTGTTCCTCCCCTTGGCTGTCAAGGCTACATCCTCCTCATCTATTATCTTCACCCCACCACTTCCAGTCTTCTATATCTCATGTTGCACACAATCATCCCAGAATATGTCCCAATTGGGAAGATTCTCCCTAGAGGTAACAACATCTCCAAAAACCTCCCAAGACTTAGGAAGTCCCACTACAACTATCCTAACTAACTCTATGGGTGCAACTGCCTCACCAATAGCAGTGAAATCATCACTTACCTGTTTGACCCTGCCAAGATAATGAACTACACTTTCATCCTTTGTCATCCTAATGTTCTTCAATTGTTCTTTGAGTACCATCTTCATGCTCTCATTAGTACTCTGATAGAGAGTGGTTAGAGCTGTCCACATCTGATATGCATATGTGTTTCCTCTCACCTGAGGAACCACATGATCCTTCAGACTGTCCATCAAAATCCTTTTTTCCTTTGCATTATTTTTTGTGAATTCAACAAGTTCATCTGTAGCAGTAGAAGGTACAACCACTTGCTGCACTATGTCCCAAACTGTTGCCTCCTCAAACACTGTATGAATTTTGTCCTTCCAAATGACATAGTTGGATATCCCATCCAGTCTGTCCTCTATCCTTAAGAACATGGCCATGACTGCTGTCCAAAATTTATAAAACCAAGAAAATGGAGAAATGAACTTTCCAACACACCTTGATGTCCTAAAAGTTTAGTCTGTGTGAAATTTCACCTTCTTGTCCCAAAATATCTATTTGTTATCCAAAAATTCAGTTTGTTGTCCAAACCACTGTTTGATGTCCCAAACTACAGCCTATTGTTAAAATTGCAATTTTTACCCTGTAGCTCTGATACCATGTTTAAATTTGATGAATAAAATGTTTTTTTTTCTTCCTGAGTTTAGACTTCTGTGATCCGTAATGTTTAGAGAGAAATTTTTTTGGAGAAATCACATCGAATAATTTATTGGAGCCAACATTTCGAACCCTCCACTATGGTTAATCATCAGGGAAAAGATGGAGTATCTGATCTAACATTAACAATATATATATAGGTGGAGATGCTTCAGAAAAACAAAAAATAAATTGATCCATTAGAAGGTCAAAAAAAAATAAAAAATAAAAAAATATATATATATATAGAAACATTATAAAGTCAAAGTAAAATGAGAATGAAAATAGTAATTACAAACATTCAAAAACATCCCCATCATATATATATATATATATATATATATATATATATATATATATATATATAGATCTATATCTATAATAAAATAATAAAATAACATAAAATATAAAAGACAATAAATAAATAAGCATAAAAAATGAATAATTAAGAATTATACAATTTTTCAAAAAAAAAAAACTAATAATAATAATAGATAAATAAATAAATATAAAATGTAAATTAAATAAATACAAAAATTAAGAATTAATAATAAACATAAAAAATTAAGATTTAAGAATTATACAATTCAAAAAAAAATAAAATTATATATTCCGAGGGAAAAAATCAAAATCAATATAAACAGAGAAGTTCATGGAATAAATAAAAACCAAGAATGGAGAGTAGGGATCCAGTTGCTGCTAATTTTCCAACCTTCATCCCTATTTAGATTGTTACCATGCTTCTCAATTTCTAAAGCCTCTCTAAACTTCCTATGATGGAAGTGATCAATTTTGGCTAAAACCCGGGAATCCTCAATACATATGTGGTGTTTAGTATTAGACGCATGCTTAGCTAAGGCAGATGAGCGGGACCTGTTATGCCTAATATCTGCCGCATGCTCTTGGATCCTTTGCTTGATGGAACGACCCGTTTCTCCAATATAGGGTGTTCCGCATGAGCAAGGGACTAAGTAAACACCTTTCATATCTTTGGGGTCAACATGATCCTTAACTGACCTAAGGGAGCTCTAGATAGTGTTGAGGGGCTTGAAGGAAGTATGCACCTTATTCTTACTCAGAATGTGGGCGATCTTGTCAGTGGTTCCGAGAATGAACGGAAGATGAACGCAGTTAGCAAAACCAAGAGGATCCTTTTTTGGCTTAGGTCCGAGGCTAGCTTTTCGAAAAGCTTTGAGACCAAGGTGTCTATTATAGCCATTATCATAAAAAAAATTAAGAAGATGGGATTTTTCACTTTCAAAGTGACTTTCATCAGAAATCCTAAGAGCTCTAGTGGCTAGGGTGTTGAGAACACCAAATTTTTGAGGAGGATAGTGATGGGAGCTTGCATGAAGGTACTGCTCAGTATGAGTTTTTTACGATAAACTTGGTGAGAAAAGGTACCATCCCCTTTTTTAGAGATAAGTACATCGAGGAAGGGAAGACTACCATTGACCTCAGTCTCCATAGTAAACTTAATAGACTCAAATTGACTATTAAGATGAGAAAGAAAAGAATCCAGTGAGTCACGTCCATGCTGCCAATCAATGAAGGTATCATTGACAAATCTCTTCCAAATCTTAGGGCGAAGGGGGGCAGAGGCAAGGGTTTTAGTTTCAAAGTCTTCCATGAACAAGTTCGCGACCACAGGAGAGAGGGGAGAACCCATAGCTACTCCACATGTTTGCTCATAGAATTCTCCTTGGAAACTAAAAAAAGTAGAGGTAAGGCAGAGACCTACCAACTTAGCAGTATCAGGATCGGTGATGCGATTAATAACTTCCATAGCCTTATTAATGGGAATATTAGTATAGAGAGAGACAACATCAAAGCTCACTAGAAAATCAGCAGGGTCAATATTACTATCCTTAAGCTCTTTAACAAAAGAGGTTGAGTCTTTAACGAAGGACTCAGTATGGCCAACAAGGGGCTTCAGCTTTGAAGCTAAGAACTTAGCAAGAAAATATGTAGGTCCTCCTATTGTGTTGAAAATAGGTCAGAGGGGAACCCCATCTTTGTGGACTTTGGGAAGCCCATAAATCCTAGGGGTGAGGGGGTTGCTAACAATAAGTTTTTTCTTTAGGGGGCTAGGGATATTACTCGAATTTATAGCACGAGCAACCTCATTAGAGATTTTCTTAATAGGGTTTTTATTTAATTTTCTATAACTACCACTATTGAGGATGTGATCTAACATTTTACTCTGGTAGTGAGTTTTATCAAGAATCACAGCACCACCACCTTTATTGGCTTTAAGAACAACGACATCAGGGTCATTGTTCAGGGCTTTAAGGGCTTGAAACTCTTGCTTAGATAGGTTTCTCTTAGGCGGCTTGGCTTTCTTAAGAATCATAGCGCAATCTTGCCTAATAGATTCTTTAATGTTATCCTGCAAGCCCTTAATCCCAAATTCAATATTGCAAATAATATCTTCAAGAGGAATCTTCTTGGGAGCGAGAGCGAAATTAAGACCCTTCTCCAAAAGATGAAAGGTAGAAGAGTCAAATTCCTTGCTAGAAAGATTAAAAACTTTTTTATTAAAATTAGGAGAGTGAGAAACTAAATTATTAAAATTTTTATTATTGTTACAAAAAGAAAGATTAAGAGGGGGATAAAAAATTATGTAGGTTCGAAGAAGAGGGAGGGGAATATATCAAGCTTGAGGGTGGGGTTGCTGGATTAGAAGAGGAGGGATGGGCCGAGACTGGAGCAGGGGATGAGGGGGATGGGGGGTTAGCGCACATCTGAGCGGTGGGAAGGAGGTTGGGGAAAGGGGTTCTAGGATTGGAGGGGAGGCGTGAGTCTGGCAATGCGGTGAGGGCTGAGGGGGCTGAGGTTCCAGATAGAGGGACACAATAGAAACTAGACCAGGAAGTGGGAGGAGACCTATGGAGATTAGAAAACAAAACTACAGGGGGATCATTTGGGCTCGTTGATAAGCCACTGTGTACAGGAGCTAACAAAGAGCTTGAGGATGGTCAATCATGGGATGGGCACTCATCAGGGAGGGGATTAGCAGGCTTTCAAGAATCGGTCTTCTCGGACGGGGGAGAAGAAAAAACACCGCTGCAGGGGGGAAAATGACAGGAGGTCACCCCGGAAAATGCAGGAAGAATTTTGAAATTGGAAATAATACTACCCGTAAACTCAGAATCCTCAGAAATATTCTAAGCAGCAACATGGGAGCTTACCAGATTGGAACGAGAAGAAGGAACAATCAAGCTTACATAAGAAGAAACCCAGGAACAAAGGGCTGATATTTTCTCCTTCCGAATTCAGCTCGAGGAGGAGGGTGCCAATGATGAAAACCTGCACAAATGGGCAAGGCATTCATCCTTAAGTTTCAAAAACTTCGCTAACAACTTTCTTTTGGAGATTTCTTACAGTCAATGGGCTTTCACAGTGGCACATGCATCAATTTTCCTCCAAAGAGGAGAAGAAAAAACCTGCGCTAGATACAGATGCAAATAAAATAACCTTTGGGAGACCAGATCAAGATTCCTTCGTAGCTTGCGAATCTCAGAGCGCAAAAGAGATAAACTAGATCTTAAAAAAATGGGAAAATTCCTAACGTTATTCAACCAATGATTAATTCTAGCAAAAACAGGAATAATTGAAGAATCTCTACACCTTTTTAAAAAAGTTAGATCAGACCTCATCTTTGAAACCTGCAAACGCAACCCCCTCACCCCTTGGATATATGGGCTTCCCAAAGTCCACAAAAATGGGGTTCCCCTTAGCTTATTGTCAACACAATAGGAGGGCCTACGTATCTTCTTGCTAAGTTATTAGCTTCAAAGCTGAAGCCCCTTGTTGGCCATACTGAGTCCTTTGTTAAAGATTCAACCTCTTTTGTTAAAGAGCTTAAGGGTAGTAATATTGACCCCCATGATTTTCTAGTGAGCTTTGATGTTGGCTCTCTCTATACTAATATTCCCATTAATAATGCTATGGAAGTTATTAATCACATCACTGATCTTGATATTGCTAAGTTGGTAGGTCTCTGCCTTACCTCTACTTTTTTTAGTTTCCAAGGAGAATTCTATGAGCAAACGTGCGGAGTAGCTATGGGTTCCCCCCTCTCTCCCGTGGTCGCGAACTTGTTCATGGAAGACTTTGAAACTAAAACCCTTGCCTCTGCCCCCCTTCACCCTAAGATTTGGAAGAGATTTGTTGATGATAACTTCGTTGATTGGCAGCATGGACGTGACTTGTTGGATTATTTTCTTTCTCATCTTAATAGTTAATTTGAGTTTATTAAGTTTACCATGGAGACTGAGGTCAATGGTAGTCTTCCCTTCCTCGATGTACTTATCTCTAAAAAAGGGGATGATACCTTTTATCACCAAGTTTATTGTAAAAAAACTCATACAGAGCAATACCTTCATGTAAGCTCCCATTACTATCCTCCTCAAAAATTTGGTGTTCTCAACACCCCAGCCACTAGAGCTCTTAGGATTTTTTATGAAAGTCGCTTTGAAAGTGAGAAGTCCCATCTTCTTAAATTTTTTGATGATAATGGCTATAATAAACACCTTGGTCTCAAAGCTTTTCAAAAAGATAGCCTTGGACCTAAGCCAAAAAAGGATCCTCTTGGTTTTGCTAACTACATGCATCTTTTGTTCATTCTTGGAACCACTAACAAGATCGCCCGCATTCTGAGTAAGAATAAGGTGCATACTTCCTTCAAGCCCCTCAACACTATCTGGAACTCCCTTAGGTCAATTAAGAATCATGTTGACCCCAAAGATATGAAAGGTGTTTACTTAATCCCTAGCTCATGCGGAACACCTTATATTGGAGAAATGAGTATTTCCATCAAGCAAAGGATGCAAAAGCATGCGACAGATATTAGGCATAACAGGTCCCGCTTGTCTACCTTAGCTGAGCATCCGTCTAATACTAAACACCACATATGTATTAAGGATTCCTGGGTTTTAGCCAAAATTGATCACTTCCATCATAGGAAGTTCAGAGAGGCTTTAGAAATTGAGAAGCATGGTAACAATCTAAATAGGGATGAAGGTTGGAAAATTAGCAGCAACTGGATCCCTGCTCTCCATTCCTAGTTTTTATTTATTCCATGAACTTCTCTGTTTATCTTGATTTTGAATTTTTCCCTCGAAATATATAATTTTATTTTTTTTTAATTGTATAATTCTTAAATCTTAATTTTTTATGTTTATTATTAATTATTAATTTTTTATTTATTTAATTTACATTTTATATTTATTTAATTATCTATTATTATTATTAGTTATTATTATTTTTTTTTAAATTGTATAATTCTTAATTCTTCATTTTTTATGCTTATTTTTATTTATTTAATTTTATTATTTATTTATATATCTATATATATATATATATATATATATATATATATATATATATATATATATATATATATATATATATAATTCATAATTATTCATTTTTTATGCTTATTTATTTATTATCTTTTATATTTTATTTTATTTTATTAATTTTTATTTATTATTATTATTATTTATTTATTTTTGGGATGCTTTTGAACATTTGTAATTACTATTTTCATTCTCATTTTACTTTGACTTTATAACGTTTCAAAAAAAAATAAAATCATTTTTGACCTTCTAACGGATCAATTTATTTTTTGTTTCTCTAAAGCATCTCCACATATATATATATATATATATATATATATATATATATATATATATATATATATATATATATATATATATATATATATATATATATATATATATATATATATTGTTAATGTTAGATCAGATACTCCACCTTTGCGCTGATGATGAACCACAGTGGAGGGTTTGAAACGTTGACTCCAATGAATAAAATGTTTCCTACAATGCGAACCCGGTTTTAATTTCACCTTATCACTCCCATTTAGCTAAATGCCCTTTCCCATAAGCATACATTCAAGATATAGAATTCTGGAAATGAAATTTTCAGATTAAAACACATGGGGTTGTCAACACATGCTGAAAATAAATATGCACATAAACAGACCAGGAACACACATAAAAATACACAGATTTTTGGTCAACTTAGACCCAGGCAAAACCCCTTCAATCTTCTCCAAGGAAAACCTATTAGAGAGCTCTCAAATTTATTTATCTTTCAAGTTCAAGAAAAATACTTTTGCAGACAACACAAAACAAAAAAATACAACTTATCTCTTCAGCCCAAAACTCCTTGAAAATTGTGCCCACTTTGCCTTGATTTTTGTGCCCACTTGGAGCTGAAAATATGTATTGTACGGATATGATTGTACTGTACGGATTCTGTATGGACTGTACAGATTTCCGTACCACTATTTGGATTGTATGGATTTCCTTTTTCAAATTATTATTATTAATATTTTTTTTTTTTTCTCAAAAACGCCTCTCGAACGTCGTGCAACTCACAACATTAAATGTTGTTCATACTATACCTTCTATTGTCTTCTATGCCTTGATTTCTATGCCCAACTTTGCCCAAAAATCACTCTTTCAGCTTGCTCCAACAAATTTCTTCTCAAAAGTTTTCTCCAACTCTCAGCCTCCTTTCTCCAATCTTCTCCAATCAATGTTGGATCAGGATCATGAGACCTAAAATGACTTATCATTGAATGATCTAATATTGGTTGGGCTAGATCTAATTGCTTACACATGTTTTATTCTTTAAATGTCATGATCTGGGTATGTCTGAAATATGGAATAGTAGCGAAGTTGTAAGTTAGTATTTGCAGATATATACGCTGGTTCGCCTTGGTGAAGGCACGTATACACGTTGGTTCGAAGCTTCCAAGTAGCATATACAAAAGAAAAGCCTGTTATTCAGAAATGACTGATCTATCTGATCAGTGCTGCTGGTTTACTATTGTCTGTCAATGATGTCTTCTTAGATCTGAAAGTAGAACTGAATGCATAAGGAGATTGAGTCTGATTGATTGATTGATTAAGTGAGAAGGGTGATCTTTGTTACTGACTGTCTAGATCTCTGTAATTTGATAGTAGATGTTCAAAATATTACTGGTTGGTACAAATTTGATTCAGAAGTTTTATGTTTTAGTAGTTTTGGAGGTATACGTAGGTTTTGTTAAAGGAAGTAGCGTATACAAACAGGTTGGGCTCATTAAAGTAGCGTATGCATTCTGATGTATGATTCTTAAGGTTGCAACTAGTTCTGAATGATGATGCAGGTTTCTGGGTTCAACACAGTGTTTTAGTGACAGTGATCTGACTATTCAAATTGACTGATTGTTGGTTGATGCAGTTATTATTATAGAGTTTGAACTTCAAAGTTTCTAATGGGTACAGTGTGAAAATTTGATGAAACGAGGCCTTCATATTGTGTTGTTGTGTACCAGGAGCATCCAATCTGAAAATTTATGAAACTTGGTCCCTGGAGGAAGAGAGAAGGTTGTAGCCTTCTGTAGGTCGACGCCTATGTACTGGTAAACATATCGGCTAGTAAAAGAGCTAGGGGGTTGTAGCTCCCTTCCAGTAGAACCTGGAGAACGAGAGAACGTTGTAGCCTTCTGTAGGTGGGTGCCTGCATATTGGTATGAATTTGCACCAATACAAGATTGTAAACATATTTTATTTATATTAAAAAGAAGACAAAGATGATAGCAGCAGGTGGTTTTCCTCCCGCATTGGGTTTTCACTTTAAATCTTGGTGTTCATGTGTGTTGCTTATGTGTGATGGTTTATTAAGTTATTACTACACATAGTTACTATATAATAAAGTACTGAGTCACTAATTAAAGATCAACACATGATGAATTAACTAAATCATAAGTTTTCTGGGTATACACTAGTTTCTTTAATCATAGTTGCGTGCACAGGCAAGTTCACTTCATTGAAGTAGCATATATAAATCAGATTGGGAAATGAAAAATTATTGAATTGTAAATACTGATTCACCCCCCCTCTCAGTATTATTTCCAACATGGAATTCATAGGATGGTTAGCAGTCCAATGCAGTTTGTAGATAAGTTAGCAGGGAAAACTTGGGGAGAGCATAACTTCTTCAGTTTTTGGCCAAATTGAGCCCAACAAGAGCCCAGTTGGGGGTTTTTTACTGTTTTGAAGCCATTGGAGACATAATATTTACATTTTGAGCATTGTAAATCCACACAAACACAAATTTGATCACCTAATGCAAGAGGCCCAACATTGGCAGATGGACTAGGAGATGTAGCCCAAGAGAGGGGTGAACTCCTTTATCATTTTTTCTGTTATGTGTTTCTGATATGGTATATTGTCTCTGTTATTGTTGTTAACTAAGTTTAAAAATCATTATTTTATGTGTTTTGTAAAGTGATCCATTACCCTAAATACATAAAATTTTACTTACAATTTTTCCATCACCTTCAAGTTTACATAACAGATCAATCATTGGTAACAAGTAAGATGAATGTTCCTAGTGAAGTAGAACTTGTTTTCTTTCCATGAAAATCCATAAATCTTGGGTGGGTAAATGCTATAGAGTGTTTTCTAGGGCATCATTTTCTAGCATCCTTGAAGACAATTTTGGCCAAATTTTGAAGCACATAGACTCCATAGCCCAAGGAAAAGGCATTGATCCAAGTGAATTTGATGATGACCCGTTCTTCCCTTCTCTTTTTCTCCTCCAAAGTTTTCGGCCTTCAAACCTAGATGACCCAACTAGGGATTCCTGTGAAATTCATTAGAGGGATCATTTTCCAAATCCACTTGGATGGACTTCGGCATTGATGTCTTCTCTAGTGATTCTCCAGGTTTCATGCAATTCCCACGATTCAATTTTGAGAAATCTCAAGCCCTAGCTCCGACTTTGAAGCATATCTTGAATGTTTAGGTGTGTTGGCTTTCTTGATGGTTTTGGCACATAGTATTCGGTGAAATAAATCATTCAAAACATTTCCTTTTTTTCCCTTGCTTGACCTAGATTCTTGGTTGAAGATTACACCCCAAACCCCAGGTCTTGTTTGGGTGCCCTGGGGTTTCCTTGTGGTCCCAAAGCTCTATCATATTTATCTCCCAAGGCCACTTATAAACCTTGTTTCTAAAAGGATCTTAGGTCTAGGACGTCCCTTATCAAGAAATATCTCTAATCCCTAGGTATAAGACCTCCTTTGATCCTTTCTTGGAGAGCCCCACACCTTGCTTCTAAATCAAGAAAACCCTATCATTTGAGTCTCTCCTATGAATGGGCTCTTGAAATCACTATCTACCCCATCATTGAATTATCATTCATAGTGATTTCCCTTATACCAAGACTCCTCCCATCGGTTAAAGTCTATAAATAGCAGGGGACATCAAATGAGGTGTATATGGCCATTTGTACTTTAGCTATTTATAGTAATTTGCACTAATGCCTCTAGAATTATATTTGTCAAAAATTAGCTCAACAAACCTAAAGTGTTCCAAATCATGAGCGTCTACTTCCACTTCTTTGTAACTTTGAACATAATATGTCCTACATATATTGAAAACGTGAGCCATGGGGCCTTCGTTACACAAACTAGCATGCCAGTAAATCATGTTGTTACCTAGTATGCAAATTCCTTCAAGACTATTTTATTTGTAACAAGCATAGGAAGATGGTGATGAGGCTTGCAGGCTTTGAATACCTTGATATATGTTGAATCTACTAGTGTGAACCAATCAACAATATCCTGCAATGCTACCTAGCCATGTTTGACAGGCATGGTGATTCTGTGTCAGAGAGCATATGATATAAAGGTGAAATGAAATTCTCAGCGATTTGGTGGTACATGGCTCTATACCCAGTGTCTCATAGGATCCTGCAATAAATGTGGACCAATTGTATGTCCAAAGACAAGGTCCACCTCCATCCCAATGACTCAGACTGACACCTAGCACATATGGTATCCAACATATATGATACCATGTAAATTCCAGCTAATTTCCTATGGATGGATTCTAGGCTCACTTTACATTTTTCAAGATGGAGGTTTCTAAAATCTCTTTCCAATTGAATACACTTCCTACTTGAGTACATGTGTATATCAATGGTATGCAATCCTCTTCTAACATCTCTGGATCCAACCAACCTTGTAATCTGCAACGCATCACCACTACCATCTGATATGTCTTTCTTATCAACTTGGTCTTGTATACCCCATTAGATTAATGTCAGAAATTATTGGGATCTTTCCCAATAATGAAAGGATCTTATACCAATTTAGCCCACCTCTTAGTATAAAAATAAATTTAACATGCCTAAGGGTCTTCCACTTGCTAACAATTGGGACCATGCTATCCATTTGCAAGTTGGAAGTGTAACACCTAACATTAATCCTTATAGGTATCCATATGCATATGGGAGTGAGATCGAGCATATGGCTCAAGAAATGTTAGGGATTGGAATCACTCAACCTAGCCAAAATGCATTCTCTTTGTTGGAAATACTGAGGGTAGAGTGAATCGAGATTTCTCATCAATTAGTACATTTTTAATTTCACAGAGAATAAAATGTTATTAGGATGAGACAAACATAAACAACATCAACACCATTCAACAATGCATAACAAATAGAGACAATAGACACAAAGCTTTTTAGGTGGAAACCCCTTCGGGACAAAAACCACTGAATGCTTCATAATATTTGTCTTCAAAATATTTACATCAAGTTTTTAGCTCCAAGTGAAGGAGGTTTCAACCCCATGATGTACAGGCTCCAACACCTTGTTTACCATCTGCAACTGGGGGGACACTCTGATGCCATGGTTTACAGGCTCCGACTTGAAGGTGCTCCAACACCCTTTGTACTAGCTGCAACTGGACAGATGCTCCAACACCTTGTGCAGGTTCCAACATGCCCTAATACTACCCTACCACCCTAAAGCATTCTTAGGCTCCAACCTGAAGGAGACTCCACTCTCCTATCTTGCAACACCCTGCCACCTTGATTAGCTAGTTGCCACTGGCCTTGAAGTCTCCAACCTTCAACTGACATTGATGGACCACGTTTCACAATTTTCAGACTGGATCCACCTGTCCTCAAAAATCAATATTGTAATCCAAGGAACTACTAATAAATTTTTCTACTTCTGATTAGCATGTATATCAATGTGAAACCCTGGTAGCCTTACTGATCAACTCTTCTCCATCTCAGTAACCAATTGATCATTGCACATAACTCTGCTTCTTATCAACTTGTTCTAAAAAGGCCTAACTATCAATCCCATGTTATATTTCAACTTGTACAACTGAAACCAAACTTTTCTCATTGTATATATATATATATATATATATATATATATATATATATATATATATATATATATATATATATATATATATATATATATATATATATATATATATATATATATATATCTATATCTATATCTATCTATATCTATATCTATATCTATATCTATATCTATATCTATATCTATATCTATATATATATATATATATATATATATATATATATATATATATATATATATATATATATAAACCTAATAGCAGTAAATCAAATCCACTAAAAAATGATCTACATTGTATTTGTTATAACATCATAATATGGAATATTACAACCATTATCACTGTTGGGTTGTGTTATATTCTTTCCACGACTAGCCCACGTAGTTAATCGGGGGGGGGCAGAGCCCCCCTTCGTTGCGCCGATTGTGTAGCGGGGGGGGGTCACAGGGGGTTTGAGGCATACCCATAACCCCACTTTATGGGGTCCGGGGCAGTGCCTCGGAAAATTTTGGTTTTGGACCCTATGTTAGGATGGGCGGACCCACCTATGGTTTTATGCATGATTTTCACACATGTTTTTGGACGCGATGGTTTTTGGTCCATGGTATTGGATGCTATGGTTTTTCGGTCCATGGTATTGGATGCTTCGGCATGTATAAATATGTATTATAACATTGAAAGTAACATAATGAAAAATCAAGCTGGTAGTTCTGGTTTTGGGATCCAGGGGAAAATCTCTGTGTATATGTGTTTTTTGTGTTATGCTCTCGCATTGTTTATTTTCTGTGTTTTATAATTCATACGCAGGTAATTTCTGTACGGGGTTAAAACATACAATCACTGTTTACTTGTGCCCATGAGCACAATTCTAGATGCCACCAATCTGACCTATGCCCAATTGTAAGTTTTATCTTTGATGAGCTTGGGATCATAACATGTTGAAACAATACGCTACAACATAACTCTAGCTGCTTATAAACAATTCTGGCACAAGGTCATCAACAACAATAACATAAAGTTTGTTAATTCTACCTTTGCTCAATGTTAACACAAAAACCCTAACTATCAATGTACCACTCTACTGCCTCTACATCTATATAATAAACCATAGTAGCATCTCAATCATGTCATCAATGCTCAAACCCTAGCAACACAAAAACTTTGTTGATTTCAACCCACAGTTCTCCTCACAATATCACTATCACAACTAGCAAACAATGTTGTCACTATCACTAAGAGTTCTGATCATGAAGGTTCTTTCGGAATCCAAATTGGACCAAAACAATGTATTATGATAATTATTCTACAAAATACCCATTCCAGAGTGCGCTCTACGGAATGACAATTTCCTGGTAATAGTTCTACAAAATGCATTCCTCCACCCTCTTAATTATTCGAAAAAACAAAGTTAATTTTGGTAAATTGACATTCATCGAACTCAATTACTCAAGCAATCAGATTCTAACAAGGTAGGCCTAGTTTCCACTATCTCCAATAAATCTTTGAACACAGTATATTAATGGAAACTATGTGTCAACAATGTCTATAACCATAAGAGCAACCACGTGTCAGCAATGTCATTAACTTATCAACATATCTACGTACCTTTTTTTCCATAAAATTTAACACAAAGTTGCTCCACATTGACCTTTGTTATGTATGATTCAAGTATTAATTTTATGCAAAACAATGCATTCTGAAATACTTCACAACAATAACTTTCACTTAAACCGGACAATAATTTTCTTTCTCCCACGTAGTTGATGGAATAGTATTTGGCACATAGAACATAGGGTCTTCAAAACGTGTGTTCCCTCACATTGAAGCTCAGAATAATTTTAAGTTGTTTCAAGTGGGAGGTTTTGTATTTCTGGCTGTAATTTTCAATGTTGTCATAGGATCTGGCTTCAAGAACACTTCGAATTTTTGTTGAACATGCCCAAAAATTCCAACAAATGACCACTCCCCAAGGATGAAGCGTTTAAGCTCAAGAGATTTTAGAACTTTCAAAACTACATACGTAGAGAGAAAGTTGGGAAATAGAACCAACATAGATCCATCTTAAATACGAATCTAACATGAGCCGAGAGGATCTAATTTCTTCACGTCCAATTTTTTTTATGAACCAACATTATTTAAATATTTTGTATAGTTATTTTTTTAAATTTATATTTGGGCAGACATGAGAAAAATTTCAATTTTGATGACGGACGGACAGAGTTACACATCACACTGGACTGTAAAATCAATAAATCCAATAAAAATATGACTTAAAATTAATTATTATTGCTTCAAACTAGCGTTCGAAAGATCCCAAAATTTTGACTTCAATACTATTATGCAATCCGTTGGAATTCGATGAATTTGATGCTAGTTCAAAGCCACAACAATTTAGGTATAATCACATCCTAAGTTGCTTGCTATGTTGAGACCTGTAGAGATGCTCTAACCTTCTTTGCTAATTTTGTAGTTAAGGATTTACTATGGAATAAATTCTTCAAGGAATACAGACTCGGTCTTGAGATATCTAGAACTCTTGTAACAACCAAAACAATATTCACTGGCTGGTAGTGGTAGATGTTAGCTTCAGAATTTATGGCCACAAAAATCACTAATCTGAGATGCTTAGGAGACTATCGTAGAAGTTATTAACCCTAGAAAAAGTGATCTCAATGAACCAAGATATAAGGCAGAGCTCCTACAAACCTTTGCTTGTCTGAGATGCCACAAAAATACCTCCTTGCATGTGAGAAATCAACGAACCCATGTGCCAAAACAACCACAAAACCTTACCTTCTTGTTTGATGAATCTTTGTTTCCACAAGGCTAACGTTATTTTAGATCAGAATTATGTTCAAAGCATATTCATTAGATACATCTTAGATGATGTGAATAAAGCTTTTTAAATAGTTTATGAAATACCATATGAGGATAGCCAAGTTACACATTTGGAGGGAGAGCCATTATTTAAATATTTGATTTTTAATACCTTAGAGCTCAAACAATGAAGTCGTTTGCCATTGTAGAGAGAATTTTGATATTTAACAAAGTTCAATATCAAACTTTTGGATTGATTGATTTTTTCACCTTTGTCTTGAGGATGAACTATTGATTTGGGGTAGCATCGGATGTGCTCTAAGCCTCAAATTTAGCATGGAGGCTTGGGCACATGTATTCCAAAGAACCTAGAAATTGTTTTGGGAAATTCCACCCATAAGTGATTTTATTAAAATAATTAATATTTTTAATGGGGTTCCTAAGTCTAAACTTAGGAAAACTAAAATATTAATGGGTATTAATCTAATCAGGGGTGAAACTTCTAGGAAAAGCTATGGATCAAGTCAAATCGATTTGAGCCCTTGATTATGTTTTAATCTAGGTCGTTGGTTATCCAACAGGAAGATATAAGAAGGGACTTGAGGGTCATTTGGAAAACACATAGAGAGATTGAGAAATTCAATTTTCTGGAGTGAGAAGTTCTCAGGAGGAAAATCGATTGAGGAGATTTTGCAATAGAGCGGTAGTGAGAATCTAGGAGAAGGAATTCCTGGAGAATACAAGGAAGAGAGAGGACAAAAAGACGTCTAGAGGAAGGTTGACGCTGGCCTACACAGTGTTGACACAGAGATAGTGCAATCAATGAGGGAAAGTCGAGTTTCTACTGTAGGAATTCGAAGTTCAGTTGTCGGAATCTAGGGTATGAGTCTGGGAGGCAGGAAAGCTGATTTCAAAGCCAACAGAGGACCTAGAGCAGAGAGGCATTGTAATACCCAAGAGGGGTGATGCAGAAGCTGCCCAGGGTGACGTAGTTCTATGTAGAGGCCATGCAGAGGTTGATGCAGAGCCTCCAGAGATGAAGGATCAGTCACTGATTCTCCAGTGACAGGGTGAGATCATTTCACCAGTCTTTTGTCCAATATTTTCTCTGTAAAGGATTGCTAGTTGAGCATCCTAGATTTGTACTCAGAATTTTCTCCTGCATAATAATAAACCCTCAGAGCTTCTGCACTGATTTTCTCACATTGGGTTTTTCTGGGGACTATTTGTCCAAAAATAACTGTGTCCTATGTGTTGCATTGTTCTTTCTTGCTCAGTATTTTGTTTCCGCAAATATATTAATTAAGTGAAGGTTGCAGATATATTTACTTTGAAATTTACCGTAGAAGACAATAAATAACTTGTATGATTTAATCAAGTAGGAGATATTAACATCGGTTTGCTGTAGTAGGGATTCTAGTGTAGGAATTTTCATATGGTATCAGAGCTAGTGCAGGAGAAGAAAGACAAGTAGAACTAGAAACCCCAACACTGAACAGAAAGGGAAATAGAAAGGCTGCAGGAGGGAACAAGTTGAAACCTCAGAGGGTTTTACGCAGTTCCTGCCAGAGGGTCAAAAGTCCAAGAGAGTCTCTCTCTGAGTGAGTTGATGGAGAGAAAGAGCTTCCAGTTCAATTTTTGCAGAGGCAGAGGAAGCAGCGCTCAGCCTCTGCGTGAGGAGCAGCTTGTGGACGCATATTTTTCAATAGGCAACTTAGCCAGGCTGAAAAGACGTGAGAAGAAAGAAGCAGAGGAGCATAGTGAGGGAATACTTCCTTAGTGATTTCTTACCGAGGAAATCAACATTTCTCGATTGCTAAGTAGCAGAGGAGTAGCAACTTACCAGCTCCATCATGGAGTGTGTAAGTCAGCCTAGGAGCTATGCAGTAGGGAAAAAGAGGGAGTTGTTCGACAATTTTCAGAGGAGATGGAAACCAGTGGCTTGAGGGATCAGGATAGGTTGGATGGGGTTTCCAACTATGCCATCTGGAAGGCTAGAATGACCTTCCTGCTTGATGAGCATGTCTTCAAGATGGACATTGACAATGTGGTGGTTGAACCTACGGATGCAGATCCGCTGAAAAGGTACAAGGCTGAGATGGATAAGGTGAAAAGGATGATCCTGGATAGGGTCAAGGATCAAGTGGTGTTCCACGTTGCAAGCAAAGGGACCGCTAAGGAAATGTGGGATGCTTTGGCCTCATTATATCAGGGAACTTTTGAGCAATGAAAGATGTACTTAGAGAAGAAGCTGAGATCCACTCAGAGGCAGAAGGGGGAGTGAGTGGATCCATTCCTTACGAAATTGAAGGAGACCTGTGATGAGTTGTTAGTTGCGGGACATACTTTTCAAGACTCGGAGTTAGTGAGATTGGCTCTAAACTCCGTCTCATATGATTGGCATATCTTTGTCCAGAGTATCCTTGGTAGGGCAACGTTGCCAAATTGGGATGAGGTGTGGGAAACTTTGAAACAAGAAGAGTTGAGGAGAGACCTTCTCAAGGTAAAACTTGATGGGAGCAGCAATAGCAATGGTTCGAAGCCCAAATTGGAGGAAGAGGGTAACAAAACCTTTGCATCAAAGGGACAACTAGGGCAACAAAGATGAAAGAAGGACGTCTCTAACGTGAAGTGCTTTAGATGTGGCGAGATGGGCCACTATGCATCGCAATGTCCTTGAAGAAAAAGGACAAGGATGAGAAGCACGATCCTAAGGTTGTAACCACAAAGATTGAAGAGGAGGAGTTCACCATGATAGCCAAGATACCTCCAAGAGGGAGGTGGGCTGATATAGAGCTGTAGTCGGAAGGACTGTAGATGGGCATGGTCCTTGAGGAGCCCACCTCTTGGATCGTCACCTTGCAACAGGATCCCCTAATCAGAAGTAGCAGGATGGTGGAGTTTCATTTGGTGCCATGGAGTGTTGATTCGATAGGAGCAATGGCTAGGAGACCTAGAGACTGAGCAGTGCAGAGTAGGGAGGCAACAGTGTGAGGAGGCACAGTGCAGAGCTTCAACAACGCAGTGGCTTCAGAGGTAGAATGGGACTAGCAGCAGTCAGGATATCAACATCAAGGAGTATCTACTAGATACTTATCCAATTTTGGGTGTTTTCAGTAGCTTCTCTCAGCACTTGAGTTGCAGTACGGATGCAGTGTTAGCAGAGGCAATGCTAGCAGCATCGCAGATGCAACATTTGAGAGGGAGCTGCAGTATGGATGTAGCATTGGCAGTTGTATTTTCAAAGAAACCAGTATAGTAGCAACAACAACACAGTGGTTGGTGGATAGTACATCAAACATCAACAATGCATAGACAATACTTCAGAGTCAGAGCAGTATGCAGAGAGGCAGTGTATTGCTAGAGCACATTCCTCACTAAGAGGGAGTGTTTATTTTGGGTAGCATCGGATGCGATCTAAGCCTCAAATTCTGCAGGGAGGCTTGGGCACATGTATTCCAAAGAACCAAAAAAGCGTTTTGGGAAATTCCACCCAAAAGTGATTTTATTAAAATAATTAATATTTTTAATGGGGTTCCTAAGTCTAAACTTAGGAAAATTAAAATATTAATGTGTATTAATCTAATCAGGGGTGAAACTTCTAGAAAGCCATGGATCAAGTCAAATCGATATGAGCCCTTAACTATGTTTTAATCTAAGCCATTGGTTGTCCAACAAGAAGATATAAGAAGGGACTTAAGGGTCATTTGGAAAACACACAGAGAGATTGAGGAAACCGATTTTTCTGAAGTGAGAAGTTCTCAAGAGGAAAATCGATTGAGGAGATCTTACAACAAGGGGGTAATGAGAATCTGAGAGAAGGAATTCCTGGAGAGTACAAGGCAGAGAGAGGACAAAAAGACATCTAGAGGAAGGTTGACGCTGACCTGCGCAGTGTTGATGCAGAGGCAGCGCAGTCAATGAGGGGAAGTCGAGTTTCTGCTGAGGGTAATCAAAGTTTAGTTGCTAGAAGCCAGGGCGTGAGTTTGGGTGGCAGGAAAGTCAATTTCTCAGCTACAAGAGGATCCAGAGCAGAGAGGCTTCATAACACCCAGGAGGGGTGACGCAGAAGCTGCCCAGAGTGACACAGTTCTCCACAGAGGCTACACAGCAGTTGAAGCAAAGCCTCCAGAGCTGAAGGATCAGTCATTGATTCTCTAGCGACAGGGTGAGATCATTTCACCAGTATTTTGTCCTGTATTTTCTCTGTAAATGATTTCTAGTTGAGCATCCTAGATTTGTACTTAGAATTTTCTCCTGCATAATAATAAACCCTCAAAGCTACTGCACCGGTTTTCCCGCATTGGGTTTTTGCAGGGACTATTTGTCCAAAAATAACTGTGTCCTATGTGTTGCATTGTTCTTTCTCGCTCAATATTTTGTTTCTGCAAATATATTAATTAAGTGAAGGCTGCAGATGTATTTACTTCCAAATTTACCATAGAAGACAGTAAATAAATTGTATGATTTAATCAAGTAGGAGAAGTAACATCAGTTTGTTGTAGTAGGGATTTCGGTGTAGGAATTTTCACATGAACCACAATAGATGGTTCAAAACATCAACCAAATATTATTAATGTGATTAATCTAAAAGACAATTTAATTATCGTTATGGATCACAAAAGTCTAAGATATAAAGTTCAATAACCCTTGTAAATTCAAAATATTACTTGAGGTCCTCTAATGAAGTATTTTAGCCACACTGTAGATGGAAAACTCCTATTATTTTAATTAAATAATGAACTGGCCAATTTTAGGGTGCCATGTCACCATCTTTTGGGGTTTTTTTTCCATGAACTGAGTTCTTCATCTTCAAAATGGCATATCTCACAAATCATGAGGGATCTCAGGGCGTGCCATATACTACTGAAATCTCCTCGGCGAGGAGAATCCAATGATGAGGATCCCAATAACACATTTAATGATATGCTTATTCAAAAACCTCTAACAACTGTGGGGTATGTCCATCGTCCAGGAAATCCAAACCTTGGAGCTAGGATTTCTAGCCATCCTTCTATTAGAGCTTCCAAATGATGCAGTCCAAACAAATATTAAGAGCATTCATTGATAGGCATTGACATCAATGACAACACCATTCAACAATCTCCCCCTTTGTCATTGATGGCAACACTCTTGATTTTTCTCCCACTTTGACATCAGTGGCAAAGGGTGACTCCCCTTGATAATATGCCTAATTCTATGGACCTATAACCTACCCATACCTCCCTTGACAAGATTTCTTCATCTAACTTCTTGCAAGATACATGTCTGCTTCGAAAATTCCTTCATCAATGCTTGTGGCATCAAACTGTCTCCTCCTAACATGCTATGCTTCATATGAATCCCCACAGTTGATGTCAATATGGATCAATTTTTCCCTTCCAAAATTGCTACTCCACTGAAATTTCCCATAATACTTCTTCATATGTACAAACTGTCAACATGTCTAAAGATAGATCTTCAAAATCACAATTGTTGCTACATAGAATCCCTCATTTCATTTTTTACAAGGAGTCAACACGTGGAACTTCTTAGAATAATGTGTGAACCAACTCATTGACAAGATCATTCTGAACTTCAAAATTTTCCATTAGACATTCATCATGCCATTTTACTTTACAAAGCTTGAAAGCATAATTGTTGATACTTTCTCATTTTCTTGGTATTCTTGCATCTTTTTTCTTCTATATACCTTCTTGTACCTGATGTTAGGGTTGTCATTCATGGAAGGCTCCATATTGTACCCACAATCATGAGCTATGCGCCCATAGTTGTGGCATTCGTAATATTCAATGTTGGGCATGAATGATTGGACAAGTGACATGTAGTTTCTGTTATCAAAGTCATCATGAATCTTTTCTTACATCCTACAACCTTACTTCTAGGGTTTTGATAATGCCCTTGATAATTGTACTTGTCATAAGATTTACAATCTCTAGCCATATATCCAAAGTTAGTACATGGAAAATAATTGTTAAACAAATTAGCGTACCTGGATGAGTTATCTTATTTCTTGTTTGGATGATCTTCTGTATTCATTCTTCCTTAGAGGTGGTATAGTCCTTTGTTGATCCTCGTTCTTGATTGCTTCAACATTATTCCTTGGAGTTGCACTATTTTTAATATTCTTTTGTCCTTCATTTTGATTTTTCCTCTGAGGGATCCTGCAATCAGTATTCTTATCAATCTTGCTCTGCAGGGACTTGGAGCTTACACCTTCATCACACGGGACTTTACCTGCTTTTTTTTCCTTCATATTGAACCAGGCCAATCCTTGATCTTTCTTGTCAATAGCCTGCAAGTGTCCCTCTTATCGTTCCTTGAGCTTGTTGATTTTAGTAAGGGTCGCATCAATTTCTCTTTGCTTTTGAGCAAGGTCTTCTTGAAATATGCCTTTCAAGACTTTTCTTTTTTCTTCTACTTCTTCTACTTGTAGCTTTAGAAGAGTGACCTTTTCTGCTTCTTGATGAGCCCCAAAAATGGGTAACTTATTGGGCTCACTTTGCTTTTGAAGTATGTTTATGTTAATTGAATGAATGAGAATAGCCACTTGACCATGAAGGCTAATACATGTTTGTTGCAGATTTTTGGACAACTTTTGGACCAAGGTCAAGCATTTATGGACCATTTGACAGCCAAATACAAGGGGACAAGGCTGAGGATTCGTAGGAAGGGTGTCTCTTGCACTAAATTACTCCTTCCTCAAGTTCTCCACCATCATCTTGAAGTTCAGCAGCCCACCAATGTTGATTTCCAAAGGCAGCCGAGCAGCTTTTATGAAGTGGCTGAGTACTGTAGTTTTGAGCAGCCAAGCCCCTTGAATTAAGGAGGACGGCTGGAGGTCCTCGTAGTGAATAATTAGGAAGGCTTCCAACCTTCACAGGTTACTTGTTGAACATTTTTATTTCGCACTATAGTGCTGCTTTGTTGATGAGCCCATTTTGGAGCTTCTGCTGTAACACATTTTGGACATGGTTGTTTTCTGAGTAATGGAAACTAGTTTTATGTTTCATCATTTCTGAGATTCTTTTAGGAGCCTGTAGCTCTTGGGGTTGGGCCCAACCCAAGTGCCAAGTCTTCCTCTATGTACTGTTATATGTTTTTTTACTGTCTTCATAAAATAGTTTCTGCTGGTAGATTAGAATCTTGCTTGGTTATCTAGGTCATTTTTGATGATTGAAAAAGCTTTTCATGGTTCAGAGTGATTTGATAGGTTGACAACAGAAAATATCTTCAAAAAAGGCCATCAAGCAACCTTGGATCTCACCTCTCCCTCCTCGGGACCATGAGCTGAGACCCAGGTGTCCTTGCTGCCACAAAAACACTATTTTTGCTTCTTCATGCAATTGCTAGTGTTAGTTTCTTAGTTGCAAAAGTTGATACCAGATGTGATTACATGTTTAGATCCATTCTTGCTTGGTTTTCATAAGTTATTTTACATAATTTTCCACAAATGAATTTCTATTCATCATGGGTGCTAGTTCCTAGGTCAAATTAGGTTAGAATACCTAGATACTTGGTTTACATGATCTTTGTTTGGTCAGTTTCAAGAAGTAGTGTGTAGAACACCTGAGAAACCTCCCTTCCTACCCTTACTCCATCAGCACAACTTGCTCCATCCCCTAGCTCAGATGCTTGCCCTTCGTTTGCCACATTTCCTCACTTTGACCTAACCTCCATATTTTTGTGCAACATTGCTCTATGCACCCTTGAACAAATCCAATCATCCTCATCACTTCTCAGCTCCAATTTCCAGGTCTTAGACCTCTTCACACCCTCATACAACCTCCATCTCCACTTCTCCACCTTTCTTCCACCTTCAATCCTCCAAACTCTCCTTTCAGAACATCCTGTAGAACATCCTGTAGAACCCTTGCAGACTTCCTGTAGAAGATCACAAGAGCGGTTTTTCGAGATCCGATCACTGTGAAACTCTTTGGAAGGGTGTTAGGGACCCCTTAGGCCCTATTCTCACCTTCCCAACCTCTTGCAAGTGCCCTCACCATTTCCATCTATCAATCAACCTCTGCACAGTCAAAACAGTTAAGCACATACATAATAATTCTACAAGATTACTCAAAAATACAAAAAGACATTCCTTTTTCAGATTTCACTGCAAGAGTAGCTTAGTCACATGCATTCTACATTTCTAGAAGTCAATGGCATCCATTTCCGCTGCTTTCATCTCTATCCTTGCACTAGTAGGGTTAGTCTATAAAACTAGGGTTTACTAGGGTTTGCATTCCTTTTTCACTTTCAGCTTCTTTTTGCAAGTAGACTAGCTTCCCTTGAGTTAGCTTTCATCCATCACCATTAAAAGCTTCTTCTAAGAGACAATGAAGTTGGCTTAAGCTCCTAGCGGACTTGTGCCAGCTGATCCAGTGACAGCTGCGGCAAGAGCTAGTACTTGTGCATATAGCATCGTCGCTTCCAAGTTTGTTACGAACTACTAGGTTGATAAAAGTAAAGAAGGGAGTCCCAGGAGTTGTAGCATTATTGCTGCAATACTGGAGCCCACCATCTTTTTGGCGCCATTGCCAGGGAAGCGTCAAAGTATTTGTGATTACTGCTTTTCTTCTACTTTCTACTTCAATCTTCTGCTAAGTAGTTTATTTCAGCAAGAGTAGAGTAACTGTTTCATTTCCATTCTGCAATTTCATTTCCGCAAAAGTAGATTAGACATTTCCTGCTTTCATTTCATTTCAGCAAGCGTAGATTAGATATTTCCCTCTTTCATAGATTAGCATTTCAATTCCGCAGTAGTAGCTTAGCATTTCATTTCTGCAATTTCGTTTTAGCAAGATAGATTTCAGTTAGTTGCAGTTCAATCGCTTTCAGTTTTGCGGGTACAAGTAGAAAAAATGCCAAAACTCCACCAAAAATATTCCATTTCATGCCTCATAGGAACAGAGACAATATAGGGAAATTCTTACCCAACACCCCCACCACATCACTGAGTCACCCTTCTCTCTTCTTCGGTGGCAGTGATCCAGAAGAACCTATAGGTGAACCTCCAGAGATATACGAATATCCTATAACAGAAGAAGAGCAAGAAAACATTCCTCTTGAGACCATGGCTGAACACAGAAACAGTAGAGAAGATGAGGAGAGAATAGAAGGTGCCTTTCCCATCCAAGAGACCAACGGGGACATGAAAATGAAAAACATAAGTCCCTCAGCGTTACCTCATTTCCATGGATTGACCACTGAAGACCCGGATACCTTCATGTTTGCGTTTGTTGTCCTTTGTCGAACTTATGACTATGCAGAAGATGAGAAAAAGTTGAAACTCTTTCCCTCTACCCTCAAGGATGCAGCACTACGTTGGTTCATGGGGTTACCTGGAAACAGTATCACAACTTGGGCTCAGATGCAGCAAGCCTTTAACAACAAATACCGAGACTACTCTAGGTCAAAGGAAACAAAGGGATAGATCTTTCAGATGACCATGTGAAGTGATGAGTCCTTAGAAGACTATGAAGAAAGGTTCCAACTTAGTTATAAAAGGGTCAGGTGCACACTGGACCCCGAATCTCTGAAGTTGGTCCTGCTCCGAGGAGTCCCTGAAGACCTTCTAGATACCCTCCATCTGCTAGCTGGAGGAGACATCTACCAAATACCTTATGGGGACATAAAGACTGTGTTTAGAAACCACTCTAGGGTAGCCCGGAAAAGAGGTAGGGGGAATCCACTTTCAGCTAGTGCCACCTTCTCCAAGCATGAGTTTGCAAATCACATGGAAGACCTCAAAAGTGAGGTAAGACAGACCATTGCCATGCAACTGGATACCTTCCGAATCCAACAGAAGAAGGAGGAAGCTGAGAAGGCTTTGGCCATCTTTTGTCCCAGATGTACAAGGAAGCATCCTAATAATGAGTGTCGATTGCACTCAGTGGAGGTATGTTTTGTTTGTGAGGAAGACCGCCCCACAAACTAGTGCCCAACCTTACCCGGACTTAAAGCCATGTACCAAGGGGCTGAAGGGGCCACTGAGCCACTCTACTTCCTTAACACAAGGAGGCCGCATGGATCCAGACCTTACCAGTAGGGGATGCAAGGAACATCCCAAACTTATTACAACCCCAACCAATCCGCTCACATGCCTTCTTGGGGCCCCCTTGCTCATCCTTCCTCGTCCGCACCTCCTCCTTGGTCTTATCCATCTCAATACCATACTCAACCTGCTGATCATTTGTTTCACTCTCATGTTCAGCCACAACCTCAGTGGAATGCACCTCAACCAGGGTGGAGGCCCCAATACAACTCTCCTCCTGCTATTTTGCCTCCACCTCTTGCTCAACCACAACCATTACCTCCTGCTCCTCCAAGACAACCTCAGATGCCTGCTCAACCGAACCCGAACCCCAACAATAGACAGGCCCAGCAAGTATACACTGGAGAGACAACATGCCCTACCTATGTTGTGGATATTCAAGAGATCAACCTACGATCTGGAAGGTCCTTCCAGATCGCCAAACTCCTCCCCTGGAGGATGAGGAAGGGAAATAGGAAAGTGAACCCAAAGCCATTCCACCCTTTCCTGAGAGACTAATAGTAGCCACGCAACCAAACCCAGAGGAGACTGAACTTCTGGGAGAACTTAAACAGTTGTGTGTGAAAATCCCACTTCTCCAGGCCATAAAAGATGTACCAATCTACAACAAATTGATCAAGGAGAAGTGTTTTAGGCACCTAGGCAGGTGCAAGAGAGATGCCCCGACTATCAATGTCATAGGACAACTGTACGATCTGATGTTGGGGCAAATAATCTGTCCAAAATATTTGGATCCTGGGAGTCCTGTAGTAGAGGTCCACATCAATGGCATCATAATCCCCCACACCCTGACCAACCTAGGGGCTGCCATCAATGTGATGACCAAGGACACTATGCTCAAACTCAACCTTCCGAGTTCCTTAAGAAAGACCTCGACAGTATTGCAGTTAGAATACCACTCCACCGTGACTCCCGAAGGGATTGTGGAGGATGTCCTGGTCTCTGTTGATTCTTGGGAGTACCCTGCGGACTTTTTGGTCCTTCAGCCAAAGGCAAAACTCACTGGATACCCCCTCATTTTGGGAAGGCCTTGGTTAGCTACTGTGGATGCTTACATCAGTTGTCGAGCTGGGAGCATGACCATCAAAAATGGGCCTATCTCCAAACAGCTAGTCCTATACCCTCCTGCCCAACCTCTGCTAGAACATGACTTACATCTTCGATTGGAGGAGGAAGATGAGGATGAAGTCTACTTTGCACCAGTGTGCACAATGGAAGCCACCCGAGGAGGTCCTCAAACCGAGGATGACCTAATTGAGAGTTTGATTCAAAATCCACCTCCCGGTGTGTTGCCATTAGAGAAGTTGGTGGAAAGTACCCAAGCCCGCGCTTTAGTGGACCTCTGTGTGGCTGATCCGATCTCTCCCATAGTTAAGAATGTGGAATTTGGCCCTCAAAGAACCTTAAAGATCAGCTCATCCTTATCTCCCTCTCAGGAGAAGGAACTATGTAGCTTATTGAACCGCCATTTGGAGGCTTTTGCTTGGAGCTACAAGGAGATGAAAGGAGTCCATCCGTCGGTCTGTACCCATCACATTTACATTAAAGAGGATTGTAAACTAGTCAGGTAGCCTCAGAGGAGAATGAATCCAGCCCTTAAGGACATTGTTAAAGAAGAATTGCAAAAGTTGTTGGATGCAGGATTCATCTACCCATCTCGGAGATCGAATGGGTTTCTCCTCTAGTGCTTGTTCCCAAGAAAAATGGGAAGTGGAGAATCTGTGTAGATTATGGAGAACTTAACAAAGCCACCAAGAAGGACCATTTCCCTTTGCCTTTCATAGATCAAGTGCTAGATGGGCTGGCAGGGAAGAAGTTCTTTTCTTTCCTAGATGGGTTCAACGATTATAATCAGATCCAAATCAGCCTGGAAGACCAAGATAAGACCGCCTTCACTTTTCCATGGGGAACCTTTGCCTACCGGGTCCTTCCCTTTGGGATATGCAACGCTCCTGCCACTTTCCAGAGAGCAGTACTGAGCATTTTTGCTGAGCTAGTTCATGATTCGGTAGAAATCTATATGGATGACTTTACCCCTTATGGGTCCAACTTCCAAGAAGCATTGACTAACCTGGGAAAAGTTTTAACCAAGTGTATTGAGATGAACCTATCCCTCAGTCCTAAAAAATGTGAATTCCTGATGACTGAAGGGACCATGCTAGGCCATACAATCTCTCAGCAAGGATTACAGGTGGATCCTAACAAAATTGCTATCATCCAAAAGGTTCCACCTCCTCAGAAGGTAAGAGATGTTCGGAGTTTTCTAGGCTTAGCAGGATACTCTAGAAGATTCATCAAAGATTTTAGTAAGCTAGCCTCGCCATTGTTTGGTCTTTTGGGGAAAGATGTTGAGTTTAAATGGACTAGCAACTGCCAAGAGGCTCTAGATGAGTTAAAAGATAAACTGGTAACTGCCCCAATCCTGAGAGGTCCAAACTGGGCCCTACCTTTCCACATCCACATTGATGCCTCGAACAAAGCCATAGGGGCAGCTTTAGGAAAAATTGAAGAGAAGCTACCATATGCCATATACTTTTTCAACAAAAACCTATCCAAGGCATAATTAAACTATACTGTGACCGAGAAAGAGCTCCTAGTTGTAGTCCATTCCCTAAATAAGTTCAGACACTACATCATTGGTTATCAAACATTTGTACACACTGATCATGCTGCGAAAAGGTATTTGATGAATAAACCTGATGTGAATGCTCGTATCATTAGATGGTTATTTTTATTGTAGCAGTTTGACTTAACCATTGTTGACAAGCTAGGAAAGGAAAATGTCGTTGCTGATTTTCTGTCTAGATTAGATTTGCCTGTAGATGAAGAAGGGACGGTGGATGACCAGATGCCAGATGAACACCTGTTTGCTATTTTAGTACTCTCTCCATGGTTTGTTGATATAGCAAACTACTTGGTCTCAGCACAGTTCCCTCCACACCTATCCTCGAAAGAAAAGAGCAGAATTGTGAGGAAAAGCGCCCCCTTTACTTGGATTGGGGGCAACTTGTTCAAACTCGACCCGGATCAGATCCTGAGGTGTTGTGTTAGGGAGGAGGAAGTTTTTGACATTCTCCTAACCTGTCACGATGGACCCTGTGGAGGCCACTTTGCAGCAAAAAGGACTGCCTTCAAAATTCTACAGGTAGGCTACTATTGGCCCACTGTTCATCAAGATGTTAGAAGATACATCAGCCAATGTGACCGTTGTCAAAGGATGGGTAAACCGACTCTGAGGGATGAAATGCCCCTCCAACCTCAATTGAATTTCGAGCCATTTGAGAAGTGGGGCATGGATTTTGTGGGTCCTATCAACCCTCCTTCAAAGCAAAAGTCTTACATCATTGTGTGCACAGACTACCTGACAAAGTCGGCAGAAACAAAGGCAATCAAGGCAGCGACAGAAGAAAAAGTGGTTGATTTTTTAAGGGAAAATATCTTCTAGAAATTTGGCTACCCAAGAGAATTAGTCATAGATCAAGGAAGTCAGTTCACCTCTAACCTGATTTAAGACCTGTTCGCTCATCACACGATCAAGCAGAGAACTTCCACCCCTTATCATCCGCAAGAAAATGGGCAGGTGGAAGTCACTAATAGGGCTCTAGAATAAATTTTGACTAAGGTGGTGAGTAGCAGCAGAAAGGATTGGGCAGATCGCTTGGTTTAGGCCACCTGGGCCTACAACACCACTTGGAAAACCACAACAGCTTTCACACCTTATGAGCTGGTCTACGGGAAGAAGGCTCTGTTGTCCATAGAGTTTGAATACAACACATTAAGGTTGGCAGCTCAGCTGGACCTGGATCTTAGCCATGCGCAACAGGAAAGGTTACTACAGCTGAATGGATTAGATGAACAGAGAATGCAGGCCCTCCTCCACTCAGAAGTAGTTCAACTCCAAAGAAAGATATGGCATGACCGACACCGTAACGAAAATCAATTTCAACCAGGAGATTGGGCGCTGTTATATGACTCAAGATACAAGGATTTCAAAGGGAAGCTGAGGACAAGGTGGCTGGGATAGACAATGAGGGTGAAAACCTCTTGGAGGCACCCCAGTTGTCTCACCAAAAAAAGAAAAAGGAAATAGGCCTAATTTCTGTTGAATAATTGCAGGTTGCAGGGAAGACATTGCAGGGGGGGGCGGGCGCACAAAACAAGGACAGAGGTCAACACCAGACTGCAAACATCCCTCACACACACACCTCCTCCATGACCACTCCCCTTTCCTAGGATTTGATCACATTCAGGCTAAGATTTCACCTTCTACAGGAAGTTCTATATCTTCTACAGGAAGATCCTGTAGAACCTCCAGACAGGCAAAAATTGATCGTGGAAGGGAATCTGAAGGTTGGAATCTGCCTGCTAAGCCTGCAACCACCCCTGTTTATGTCCATCGCCATGCATCACCCTGTTTCATCTCTTCACACCTCTATTGCACCCATTCTGTTATTTATGCTTGCACTGTCACACAAAAAAAATATAATAAAAACCCCTGTTTTCCTCATACTGCCAGCAAGAACTTTGAGTGAAAAATCTAGCAGTGGTGTTTCACTCTCCCTACCTATCAATCCCCATCTGGACTCCTCATCAGCCGAATCCCTCGTCAGCAGTATAGCCCTGCTCGTTTAGCTTGCATCCCAGGAGGAGAAGCAGCTACAGGACATCCTACAGGAATCCTGTAGCAGCTGATCCCTCTGGAAGACATACTCTGGAGATGAGGACAGCCGAAAAATAGCAAAGGAGACATGCAAAGAGCTCGTCTTGAATGCGAAAACATCATCAGCAGTCGAAACCCAGCAAGACCTGAGCATGCAGCGACAACAACCAATGGAATGGATTCTGAAACACGTGCATGCAGCATCAACGACTGAAGGATTGGGTTCCAAAACCCATGCAGGAAGCAGCAACAAACGAAGAAATGGTTCCGAGACCTGAAATCTGCATAACGCAGCTGTGACCACGTAGGTAAGTGTCTAAACTCATTCGTCAATTACATAAACTATATTTTAAAGAGCTGCATGCCTATGGAAATGGTTGGATAGAATGGGATCGGTGGCCAGTCAACTGGCCACCCTCGGCCATTTACATAGCCTCGTGGGATCCGAACAAGCTCAGTTACGTTCAAATTTCCAACGAGACGCGCTGCCAACATGTGTGGAGTGTCCACTCAGGGAGAAATCGTCAGGACTGGCAATGGTGGCGGTGGTTAACGACAGAGGGGAGGTGATGGCGGCCAGAGACACACAGAGAAATTATGGCCGTGATGTTGGATCAATGGTTCGGTCCGGCCACCTCATCCCCTCACCACGAATTACGCCGCAGTTAAAAGATGCTCGGCTGAAACTCACACCACCCTCTGTTCATTTGCACTTGCAACGTCCTCGACTGAAGTACGCGTCCTCCACTCCAGAAACTGTTAACCAGTCATCCACCACCGGTTTTTCTACCTGTTTTCGAGAATCTCCCGCGTATCGGGCTCGCTCAGAAGCACAGAGATATTCTACAGGAACTGGGGGAGTCTTCTACAGGAAAGCCTGCACAGCCTTCCAGAGCAGAAAAGCCTGGGATTTCTCTTCATCGAATTTGGAGCTCCAACTGAGGTAGGCTCGAAAAAACTCTTCTATGCATGGTGTGATTTGAAAAGGTGGTGAATTGAACGGTATTAGAGTGGGGAACCAGAGAAAAATCTGCCTGGGGATTGGAAGTAAAACATTTGCCTATGTGTTGCACTGGGTTTCTCAGTTGTTCCTACATCCAAATTCTCCTCCACGTTCCTTTTTTTTTTTAATTCTCCTGTAGGAAGATATGCAACTGTGGAGGTCAGCCTGTGTATGAAAATTTTGAATTTGTATATCTGTATATGTGCTAGGGAGAAAAATTGAACTTTGTACTCTGTCTGTAAAAACTGAAACTCTTCCTCTCATAAACCGACAGCCGAGTTCTGGGCAACAGCAGTCTTGAAAACCAGGGAATAGCTGTTAATTAATATTTATACTTGAGAAATCCCTTCTTGTGTTAAGGGGGAAAACCATAAACAACATTCCTCTTTCTGACCAAAGCAAAAGGAAAAACACTCTCACCATGCCAGGGGGATTCATAAGGAAAGAACCCTCGGACACTAGCAAACTGCACGAGCATCCTGAGGTGGTGGACCTTTTCACCTGAGCCAATTGGATGTCATTTTTTGAAAAAATTCAGGGTCATGACAAGGAGATAACAGAGGAGTTTTTGATGTCCCTAAGACCTCAATCAAAGACACAAGCCACAGTAAGTTTTAGGGGTTTGACCCTAGAACTTACCCCTGAGCTCATTAGTCGTGTTACTGGTCTGCCATTAGGGCTCCCTTGGAGCAAAGAAGAGAGGTCATTGGGCCAGGTTGCTAAGAAAACATTCTTCCTACCAGAGGAACATCCTATAGAAGAAAAAAACAGGGTTAGGAGAACCAGCTTGCCTCCTCTCTGGAGTGAGGTCAGTTTCCAAATTATGAAGTACATTACATGTGAGGGGAGGTTTAGCATTGTCTATGGATATCATTTCAGGTTGCTGTGTGAACTAAGGCATGGGATTGATTCACCTCCAGCCCAGAAGCTGAGCATTCCCTATTTTCTTCTTCAGTCACTAATTGAATGTGGTACAAAATTGAATGAAGGGACCCCAGATCAGCTGGCCCATCATGGGCTCATTAAGCTATTAGTGGAAGATGCCTTGCATACCTACACTGTCCCCATATCTTGGGAAATCTTCCAAAACATGTCCCGGGATGACGATATCGGAATCCTGGCCGAAGACATCACCTCATCCAGCTTTCCGCCTTAAAAACACCTCCAAAACAAAAAGGGAAGCGAAAGAGAAAAATCTCCATGTACTTTAAAGCAAGAAGGATCAAAGTAGGCAGACCCTAGCCACAATTAAAGGAGCCAATTATCATTGAGGACACAACACCTAAACCAAAACAAGGGTCTCCTTCAAAGATATCCATCACCTATGAACGAGGAAGCCCAAAAACTTCCACCTAGAGAGAGAGAATGAAGACAATGGACTCAAAGACAGCTCTACAGGAAGCTGAGAAATCTCTACAGGAAACTCGGGCTAAGCTAAAAGAGACCGAGAAATTGGAGGAAAAGGTGACCAAACAATCACAGGAAGAAGAAAAGACAGAGGAAATATTGGAACCAAGCCCTCAACCCATCTTGGGCTCATACTATAACCTGTTAGAAGCCGGGAAAATAATTCCCCAAAAATTTGTGGTGCCACTATTCTTTGCACTGGAAGAAGAAAGAATTAGGACTCACACTTGGATGAGGATTGCCAAGTCAAAGGGTGTGGCAGACATAGGCCCCCTAGAAGAACAACTCAGGGAGTCAAGGAGAGAATTGGCCATGGTGAAGCATGTGGAAAGCAGTTAGAGGGCCAAACTACAGGAAGAGAATGAGCTGCTGAAACAGCAGCTACGGCTACAGGGAATTCAAAAGGAAGACATGCCCTCCATTCTAGGAGAACAGTAGCAACAGGAAGAGCCTCTAGCAAACAAAGAAACCTCTAATGAACAGCAAAAAGTGGACATGCTGCAGGCCGAGGTTGAGGCGCTAACAAAACAGCTACAGGAGAAGGAGTCACAGGCAGCTAAGGAAATACAGTCTCTAAAGCAATAGGTACAAGAAAAGGAAGCCCAACTGGCCTGCATGGCCAGCTAGGCAGTAGAGGCCCTACAGTGTAGGCAACCTGCCAAGTTATATGCCCTATATCTTAAAGACCAATGGTTGCAGTTCCAAATTAACACCTTGGCCCAAAGGGGCACCATTCCATTTCAAAGCTACCATCAATTCATGACCTTGTGTGACAGCAGATCAGCAAAAGATAAGGCAAAGTTATCCAAATTCTATTTACACAACTTGGCCCTTCCAAACATGACTCTTTGGGACCCTAATGCTACATTGGGAGATGTGCAACTTATGGCCATGGCCTCTTGGTTAAATCATGAGGAAAAGAGGGCAGCAGAGATTTAGGATATTATGAACAGGGAGCTGAGTGAACCACTCATGATTAGGGCAGAACCAAAGGATACATCAGCTCTAATATGTGCCCATTAGCACCTAGCCAACAACCCTCAGGTTTTACCAGATTACATTGAACGACAAGCTCAAGCCATTGCCTACTTTGAGGACATGGAAAGACTATTGGGGGATAACTGCATCCATGCTTGCACAAGGAGGTGGAACACACTACTCCATAGTTTGAAAATAAGAGAATACTACTCCCCAACCAGGATGAGGGAGGCCTTGGCAAGGGTACCCCTCTATAAACAGTCGATGCAAAATCTGCAGGCCAATTGGATCGGCCTAAAGTTCAGTCCTCCCTTGCTTTTGGGATTGCTAAAAGGAGTCAAGGAAGAAGAAGAAAACAGGCAGTGGGAGGAAGTGGAGAGAAAAGCAGGATTTCATGACCGGGAAGAAGACATCACCTCGGAGGCTTGGGACGTGAGGGAGGCAGTCAAAGCTATCAAGGATGATGAGCTAGATTAGTTGCTCAGAGGATGAGCAACCCATTTAGCAGGGGGTGATGATGAGCCCCAAAAATGGGTAACTTATTGGGATCATTTTGCCTATTGCTCTCCATTTATCCACCATTCTTCATATTTTATGTATGCTTTTGAAGTATGTTTATGTTAATTGAATGAATGAGAATAGTCACTTGACCATGAAGGCTAATACGTGTTTGTTGCAGATTTTTGGACAACTTTTGGACCAAGGTCAAGCATTTATGGACCATTTGACAGCCAAATACGAGGGCACAAGGCTGAGGATTCATAGGAAGGGTGTCTCCTACACTAAATGACCCCTTCCTCAAGTTCTCCACCATCATCTCGGAGTTCAGCAGCCCACCAAAGTTGATTTCCAAAGGCAGCCGAGCGGCTTTTATGAAGTGGATGAGTACTGCAGTTTTGAGCAGCCAAGCCCCTTGAATTAAGGAGGATGGCTGGAGGTCCTCGTAGTGCATAAGTAGGAAGGCTTCCAGCCTTCATAGGTTACTTGTTGAACATTTGTATTTCGCACTATAGTGCGGCTTTGTTGCTGAGCCCATTTTGGAGCTTCTATTGTAACACATTTTGGACATGGTTGTTTTCTGAGTAATGGAAACTAGTTTTATGTTGCATCAGTTCTGAGCTTCTTTTAGGAGCCTATAGCTCTTGGGGTTGGGCCCAACCCAAGTGCCAGGTCTTCCTCTATGTACTGTTATATGTTTTTTAACTGTCTTCATAAAATAGTTTCTTCTGGTAGATTAGAATCTTTCTTGGTTATCTAGGTCACTTTTTTGATGATTGAAAAATATTTTCGTGGTTCGGAGTGATTTGATAGGTTGACAACAAAAAATATCTTCGAGAAAGGCCATCAAGCAACCTTGGATCTCACCTCTCCCTCCTCGGGACCATGAGCTGAGACCCAGGTGTCCTTGCTGCCACAAAAACACTATTTTTGCTTCTTCATGCAATTGCTAGTGTTAGTTTCTTAGTTGCAAAAGTTGATACCAGATGTGATTACATGTTTATATCCATTCTTGCTTGGTTTTCATAAGTTATTTTACATAATTTTCCACAAATGAATTTCTATTCATCATGGGTGCTAGTTCCTATGTCAAATTAGGTTAGAATAGCTAGATACTTGGTTTGCATGATCGTTGTTTGGTCAGTTTCAAGAAGTAGTGTGCAAAACACCTGAAAAACCTCCCTCCCTACCCTTCCTCCATCAGCACAACCTGCTCCATCCCCTAGCTTAGATGCTTGCCCTTCATTTGCCACATTTCCTCACTTTGACCTAACCTCCATATTTTTGTGCAACATTGCTCTATGCACCCTTGAACAAATCCAGTCATCCTCATCACTTTTCAGCTCGAATTTCCAGGTCTTAGACCTCTTCACACCCTCATCCAACCTCCATCTCCACTTCTCCACCTTTCTTCCACCTTCAATTCTCTAAACTCTCCTTTCGGAACATCCTGTAGAACATTCTGTAGAACCCCTGCAGACTTCCTGTAGAAGATCACGAGAGCGGTTTTTCGAGATTTGATCACTGTGAAACTCTCTGGAAGGGTGTTAGGGACCCCTTAGGCCCTCTTCTCACCTTCCAAGCTCCTGCAAGCACCCTCACCATTTCCTTCCATCAATCAACCTCTGCATAGTCAAAACAGTTAAGCACATGCATAATAATTCTACAAGATTACTCAAAAATAAAAAAAGACATTCCTTTTCAAATTTCACTGCAAGAGTAGCTTAGTCACATGCATTCTACATTTCTAGAAGTCAATGGCATCCATTTCCGCTTCTTTTATCTCTGTCCTTGCACTGGTAGGGTTAGTCTGTAAAACTAGGGTTTGCATTCCTTTTTCACTTTCAGCTTCTTTCTGCAAGTAGAATAGCTTCCCTTGAGTTAGCTTTCATCCATCACCATTAAAAGCTTCTTCTAAGAGCTCATAGAAGTTGTCTTAAGCTCCTAGCGGACTTGTGCCAGCTGATCTAGTGACAGCTGCGGCAAGAGCTAGTACTTGTGCATATAGCACCGTCGCTTCCAAGTTTTTTACGAACTACCGGGTTGATAAAAGTAAAGAAGGGAGTCCCAGGAGTTGCAACATTATTGTTGCAATACTGGAGCCCACCACTTCTCTATTAAGAACTTGTATTTTTTATTTCTTTCTTTCATTTTCTTTACTAAGTCTACTAATTTCTGCTAAAGATGCATCTAGTTCCTTTTGTTTTTTATCAACTTCAGATATGTACCTTTGACCAGATTCTAGTTGTCTTACTAGATCTTTATCTTTTCTTTTTGCTTCCTACATTTGGAGTTTTAAAAGAGAAACTTCTTCTTTAAGTGTGCAATTTTCCTTCTTTTTTCTCTTCCATTCTTTGAAGATATTAATTAATTCTTTTTCCTTGTCCTCTTCTGCATCTTCTTCATCATTGTTGTTTGATTATTTGACATGAGTATCCAAATGATTATCAATATATTTATCTTAACCTGCATGATTTTAACCTTCATAAAGATATTGAATTTTCTCCCAAGGATGTTTGGCAGATGAGCATTGACCAACTTTCACTTTTACAATGTCTGGCGAAGTATCAAGGATTAAATTCATGGCTTTTGTATTGTATCTTATAGATTCATCAATAGATATGTCTCTAGATACAATAGAGTCCATTACCTCATATATGTGAGCCTTCAAATTGTTGAAGAAAGTGTAACTAGGTTCAGTCTTCATAATGACATGTAATTATGACTGATGTAAATGATGTAATAAAGAGAACAAAATTATTATTGTAAACTTGCTTCATGGGTTTCATGAGCAAGTGATTTTAAATAATAGGATTTTTCATTTAGAGTCTAGAATTAATGTCATGGTATGAAGAGATCTTCTTGAGCTTATGTTTGATGTATTCAAGTCTATAGAAATGTCTAGAAGCCCTCCAAAGACAAGCACAATCCCTCTTGAAGAAGTTGGCCTGCAAATTGAATTAAAGGAAGATCATGTCGGCTTGCATCAATAAACACGTCTATTCATACTAACACATCAGCTTAATATGTGGACGAATTACTATATATACCCAACTAGGATCTTCGCATAAGTTAAGTGCAGAACTCAGATCCTTCTGAAGTTTCAGATGGTTTTCATAGAAAAAGGGTTTCAGGTGCCACAATGAGGTAATTTCGGAAGTATGTCCATGGTGCAGTATGTGGACATCTCTATGTTTTTTGATTGGGTACCACAAGGATACAATCTTGTCCTCCTCACAGTCTCAAATGCCACAGAAAAGGGATCAGACCTATCTCCTTGCAGTCTCGGCATATCTGTGATGAAGAGGATCTTAATGATCCCACTGTGAGGCTCAAACCTGTCTCCTTACAGTCTCAACATACTTGTGATGAGGACGATCTCAGTGATCCCACAACGACACACTCTGTCTCAACATACATTCTAGATGTAGTCATGATATCGACATAGTGGTAACCATGGTCTCGGTCATGATCTTGATGAAGATCTCGGTGCAACTCTCATATCTCAGTATAGAAGATCTCATTGTTATGATGAAGATCTCGGTGGTGCAACAATGATTTCGGTGTAGTAAGGTGCATCAATGATGCAACAATAATGACCTCGGTGGTTCAGTAATGAAGGCCTCGGTGTTGCAACAATGATGACTTTAGTAGCAGTGATAATGATCTCAACAATGAAAAAGAAGAGGATTGGTTTCTTGGTCTTGGAGTGGCTAAATAGTTCAAGGGTCATGGTCTTAGTATTCGTATATTGGAATCTCTATAAGAAGAATTTGTGCAGGTTTTCCTTTCAAAGAGTGAGAGGTTTTGGCCTTGGCCGAAAGCCAACATCTTGTGTTCTTGTCTCTTTTGTTTCAGTAACTATTTGATGAAGTAAGAAAACACACTCTAATAATAACAACAAGAAAAGATTATGCTAATGAGAAAAATTAAAAAGTACTTCACAAATAGTTATCATCGTGAGAGTAATATTGTTAACCTAATTTCCATAGATTCTTCAACATGGTTTCAAAGCTAAGGCGTTGAAGTCAAAGGAAGGGCAAGAAAGAGACATTCAAGGATCAAGTTTCAAGAAGGGAATCAAAGCAAGTTGAAGGTTATCAAAGAAAAGGATCAAGATCTACATTGAAGGATCAAACCCTAGATCGAAGAAGCAGTCTACAACAACAAGAGCTTTTGTCTCTGTAAAAGGCCACCAATACCCTCATCAAGTTGTATACAAACTTGGGTATCTCAAAGCACCTTAAAAATGAATATCACATCATCTTGGAGAAATTCGAAACCCTAGTAGCAGTTCTGATTTGCCCTACAAAAGAAGTTAAAGCATATTGAAGGCAATGTCTTCATCTTCAAGGTCATAAAACAAGCAAGGATCATCTCCTTGCCCTAGAAGAAGATCTTCCAAGGAAGAAATAAATCATCTTCATCAAAAGGAGAAACCTTTTTATATTAAAGAAAGCCATTTTCATTTGAAAGAAGATGATCCAAGAGGAAGATCTAATACATTTTCTTCAACCATCATCAATGTGATCAAGTAGAAGAGTTTATCTTCACTTGTCAAATAAATATATTTCATTCATTAATTTATTTGGTAAAATGACTTCATAGTTGCAAGGATATCTATAATTTGGATAGGTCATCAAAATTCCTTGCATAAGAAAGGAGGATAAATATAGTCCCCAAAATAGAAGTCATTGATATCTATGGAAAAGTCTCTGAAGGTAAATCATTGTTTGAATGCAAGGAAAATGATCAAGGGACTCATAGGATTCTTATGAAATCAGAGAAAGGTCCTCTCATCCCTATGTAGTAGAGGAGACATCAAAGGGATATATGAAATGCTAGAAGATATATTCTCTGAAAATGCAGTAAAGAAGGTCATATCACTTAGACCTGATCTACACAAAATTAAAGGTATCAAAGAATGAAGGGATATCTTTATAAGATCTCAATTGGGAGATCTAGGAGAGATGATAAGAAGATAATCATCATTGTTCTTAAATGCACTAAAGTTACCTCATTTGACAACTTTTGGTCTCTATGCTAGATAGAAAAAGACAGAAAAAGACACGTTGAGGGAAAAATTGTTGAAGGTTAAAGGACTCAAACATTTGCAGAAAGGAAAGGAAAGTTTGGTTCTCAAACAAGACAGAACAATATAGCTAAGATTCAACATTATGGAAATAAATCTCATATCACCGAAAAGATGGAGGAATCTGAAGAAAAGGGCTAAGGAAAGAGGGAGTAACAGATCTTTACTATGATTGAGATGGAATCCCTCACAAAAGGGTCTTATCATAAGCTCCTAAATATTTTGTTATAGATATGACCATGATAAATAATAATATGCATCGTGGCATCATGGAAGCATTAGAAACAAGAGCTCGTGACATCACCATGGGAATCATGAAGGATAGAAGGAAATAAATCCATGGTAGTAAAAACATGAAGAATATAGCTCTTGGGAACCTCATTGGACATTGAAGGAAAGGGTGAAGTCATCCAGGACAAGGCTCATCATACATCGAGGAAACATTTTCCAGATGGGAATATGAAAGATCCTCAAGATTCTCTGATGGAATCCTCATCAGAGGGTTCACTAATCTAGAGAGGAAGTAAATGTTTCATTAGGAACCCCACCTTGTGGAATTCATGGAATGATGGTATGATGACATGAGAAATGAAGCAGATCAAGGGGTTGAAGAATTTTTCAATCAAGGAAGCTACTGGAAGAAGCCTAGATGACCTAAAGATAAATTAGGTATGTATGCTTGTATTTAAAATTATAAAGTCATGCTGTGTGGTTGTAGGTAACATGGATCACTACTTCTATCTTGAGAAGTGTGATCAAGGGAAAAATGATCTCCTCCTCTGAAAGGATGCAGGAAGGCATAAGTCACACTAGATGAAATCAACATAATATGTCTTCATATGAAGTATGAGGTGGTTGACTACAATCAAGGAACTCTAATTGGAATCTCCCGGAATGGAATGTGTAAGAAAGGAAGGGATCGTGAGATACACAACCATGATGAAGGCGATCAACATCCAAAAGACCAAGAAGATTTGACTAGGACATCTCCCGAAAAGATATGAAGGCTCTGATGGAAGTGTGAATAATATGGAGACCCTTGACAACATATATCTTTGTGAGATGTTTGAACATGTATGCAGGATGTCGATACCTACTAGAAGATGTCATGATGAAGAGCCATCTCGTAAGGTACTATTTGATTTAATGTTATGTTTTGATTTCTTGAATGATATCTAGATGAGTTCATGCAGGGCTACTGGAACAAGAATTGTAAGAACAAGTACAACTAGCATTCATGTGGTGAATGGAAATTCCTTAAAGAAGCATGATGAGAAAGAAGTAGCCATATGAAGAAGGTTTCAAATATATACCAAGAAGGCCACTTTCCATGAAGAAAGAAATGACATGATGAACCAAGGAGGAAAGTGATCAATGGCTAATACTCTATAAGGAAAAATCTCGACTGAATTTCATGACATCAAGGAAAGAAATTGATCAAGCAGATGAAGGACCCATGAAGAAGAAGTTGTTGATGCAAAGGAGAGTCCCTAGTTAAGAGGGAGCTTTGACAAGTCCCTAATTAAGAGGGAGCTTGGACAAGTTCCTGGTCAAAAGGAGCTTTGGTACATTCCTTTACACGAATGGGCATATCTTCCCTAGTTGAGAGGGAGAGATAGACACAACATTCTTGCTTTCACTTGGGAAGAAAGAATGGAGAATTGGGTAATCATCTGGCATCCAATGCTCTTTGAGGATGTGTAAGGCATCTAAGATAAAAGTAGGCAAGAGGACCAATATTCTTTGAGGGCTGGGAACCCAAGATAAGAAAATTCCTAGAAGGTCATACTCAATGAACACCCAAGTGGGTTGGTAGCTTGAGAGACAATGATGAAGGTGTCTATAGTCATTGGTCTCGCCAACATTGTGCTAGGATCTAATGAGAGATAGAGTTGTCAGTCAAGGCCTTGTTGTGGAAAAAATTTTGGTTACTATGATGATATATAGATGGATTACCTATCTGATTCTTCTTATGAGAAATTCTTCAGATTGAGAATGACCAAGTACCATTATGAATACCTCCCTAGTTAAGAGGTAGTGTTGAAGAAAGTGTAACTAGGTTTGGTTTTCATAATGACATGTAATTATGACTGATGTAAATGATGTAATAAAGAGAACAAAATTATTATTGTAAACTTGCTTCATGGGTTTCATGAGCTAGTGATTTTAGAATAATAGGATTTTTCATTTAAAGTCTATAATTAATGTCATGTATGAAGAGATATTCTTGAGCCTATGTTTGATGTATTCAAGTCTATAGAAATGTCTAGAATCCCTCCAAAGACAAGCACAATCCCTCTTTAAGAAGTTGGCCTACAAATTGAATTAAAGGAAGATCATGCCGACTTGCATCAATAGACACATCTATTCATACTAACACATCGAATTAATATGTGGACGAATTACTATATATACCTAGCTAGGATCTTCGCATAAGTTAAGTGCAGAAATCAGATCCTTCTGAAGTTTCAGATGGCTGTCACAGAAAAAGGATTTCGGATGCCACAGTGAGGTAATTTCGGAAGTATGTCCATGGTGCAGTATGTGGATATCTCTGTGTTTTTCGGTTTGGTACCACAAAGATGAAATCTCAGCCTCCTCACATTCTCGGATGCCACAAAAAAGGGCTCAGACCTGTCTCCTTGAAGTCTTGGCATATCTGTGATGAAGAGGATCTTGGTGATCCCACAGTGAGGCTTGGACCTGTCTCCTTATAGTCTCAACACACTTATGAGGAGGAGGATCTCAGTGATCACATAATGACACACTCTGTCTCAGCATACATTCTAGACGTAGTTATGATCTCGACATAGTGGTAATCATGGTCTCAGTCATGATCTTGATGAAGATCTTGGTGCATCTCTCATATCTCAGTGTAGAAGATCTCATTGTTATGATGAAGATCTCGGTGGTGCAACAATGATGCAGCAATGATCTCGGTGCAGCAAGGTGCAACAATGATGCAAAAGTAATGATCTCGACGATGCAGTAATGAAGGCCTCGGTGTTGCAGCAATGATGGATTCAGTAGCAGTGATGATGATATCAACAATGACAAAGAATATGATTGGTGTCTTGGTCTTGGAGTGGCTAAATAGGTCAAGGGTCATGATCTCAGTATTCGTATATTGGAATCTCTATAAGAAGAATTTGAGTGGGTTTCCTCTCAAAGAGTGAGAGGTTTTGGCCCTGGCAAAAAGCCAACATCTTGTGTTCTTGTCTCTTTTGTTTTGGTAGCTATTTGATGAAGAAAGAAAACACACTCTAATAATAATGACAAGAGAAGGTTGTGCTAATGAGAAAAAGTAAAAAGTACCTCACAAATAGTTATCATCGTGAGAAGAATCTTATTAACCTAATTGCCCTAAATTCTTCAACGCAAATAAGCTTCTCAGTTCTTCCTTTCCAAAATACAAAACCTAATTCACTAAACATAGGAATTAGACTAGCCAATTTCACATCATCAATACCTGGAACTTCCTTTGGTTCTTTTGAATGCTTAATAGCTTTCCTCCTTGATTTTCCCATCTCTGTACTCTTAAATTTGCCTTCCAGCTATTAAGCTTCTACTGAAGGAAGTTGGCTCTGATACCATTTGCTAGAAATATTGAGAGGGGGGTGAATCAATATTTCTTATCAATTAGTATATTTTTAATTTCATGGAGAATTAAATGTTATTAGCATCAAATAAACATAAACATCATCAACACCATTTAACAATGCATAATTGATCGCAAAATCTTTTGCTTATAGATTTGTTAAAGAATTACATGCATAAGTTGTAGCTTAACATAGAAAACTTAATGTGCACATGAGAGAAGAGGAGAAACACATAAAGCATGAAGGAAGACAACAAGACTTGATAACGGAGTTCGTCTGACTTGGGCTACGTCTCCGAGCCCTGCTTGATCAATGGGTAGGCCTTCATTCATTAAGTGGCATGAGAAAGAAGAGTACAAGCATCAGTTACAAAAAGGAGTTTTATACCTCCATACTGAAAATGGCTGAAAAATGCAGAAATGTGATGGAGAAATAAACAGCACCATTGCATTCGTGGCATCGAGAAGTGCTGAAACCATATAAAATTTGTCAAATTCTAACAAAGTGAAAATTCGGCCCTCCTGCAAAATTCTGCCTCGAACTGTGTGCACTGCCTCCTCTACCTTGGGCGCACTGATAAACTTCATGTTAAATAGAAAATTTGTTGATGGATTTCACAAGAAATCTGTTAGATGAGTTGGTTTGACATCCAAATATTGGGGAGGAGGTCGGGCGGTCAAACCTCGCCTCCTCCCTTTTTTTACATAACAAAATTTTAAGTGGGAAGGGAGGTTGGGCTGGGCCCACCTTGGGCGGCCCACCCACCTCACCTGTCCCCTCTCTTGCGCGCTATTTTCTTCATTAATGGCCGGTGGATGGAAGGTTGGGTCCGCGCCCCAAGGGAAGGCCCACCTTTGATGGCAACGGTTCTTCGTGTGGTGGTTGGGTCTGTGCCCCAAGGGTTGGCCCACCACCTTAACTCCCGGTGCTTAGTTATGGTGGCCCATGGAATGGGGGGAGGGTCCGGGGGTCATGGACCGCCCCTTCGCAAATATATATGTTGCAGTTTTGGTACGGGTTGGGGTGGTGGGGTTGGTGGCCCGCCACCCCCTTTTTCTATAATTTTTGTTATATTAAAACAAAATGTACAATTTTGGAAATTCTCTTTTTTGACCGAAGGAGTCTTTTTAATGAGGCAACAATTTTGCCCAGAATCTAGCTAGAGTTGGCCGGATTTCATCTGTCGGAAAAGTGCAAATTGTGTCCTTGTTAATAATGCCCAGTCATCAAAAAGTCAACCCAACTTTGACTGCCTTTATCTCCTTCATCTGAATTCGAATTAGAGTGTCGTTTGCACCATTAGAATCAGGGCGACGAGCAATTCGATCTGATTTCAAGTTAATCTCCTTTCTGCCACTTTGAATTTTGAGCTTTTCCCATGCCACTGGTGTCTGGAGATCCTCTTGGATCAATCCTCCCCATTGAGGAGCTTTTGGACCACCAAAAGCTTTATCAGTCAATTGGCAAGTGAGGGAATTGTTCCCTCACTCTTTCTTTTTCCAGCCATTTTTCCTTGCTAGGGTGCATCCCCTTGAAACCAACTTGAAGGTATTCCACGTCTCCCCGTTATGAAGTCTTGGTTCTTCTGTCAAGGATGATGTCTTCAAGTAACTCATCGAGATACTCTGGTGGAAAGTCATCAACTGTAGGGACTATGCCCACCTCTTCGGTGTCCATAATCAATGTTGTCTCATACAATTTTAAGTTCTCCACATTCACTACGGAGTACATCTACATATATATCGACGAATTGAGACGAAAGGCATTGTTTCCAATCTTCTCTAATATGGTGAATGGACCATACTGGATTGGTCACAACTTCTTCCCTTCTCCCTTCATCCTGTCCTTTCTGATGTGGAACCACACTTTGTCGCCCACTTGAAATTGATGGTCGACTCAGTGTTTGTCATGTCGAGCCTTGTACCAGTCTTGACTTTTCTCCAACTTCTCTTGTACTACTTGGTGAATGAACTGGATCCGCTGAATGAACTACTACGCTTTGTCCCTGTCATCACGTCCACTGGAGTCATCTTCCCTTCCAAAGACCATATTGAAAGGGTCTTTTGGTAGGTAGCCAAAACATGTCTCAAATGGTGAATGATGCGTAGATGAGTGCACTGCTCAGTTGTAGGAATGTTGCACATATGGAAGATGCTCATCCCACAACTTAGGATGTTTCCCACAATAACCTCGCAACAAGTGTACCATGGTGTGGTTGACAACCTCTGTCTGTCTGCCAGTCTGTGGATGGAATGGCATGCTTCTTTTCAACTTGGTGTCCATCATCTTCCACAAGCTGGTTCAAAACTCTCCGAGAAAGCGAGAGTCCCGATCTGACATAATCAATGTGGGCAACCCAAAATGGACCCAAACATGCTGAAAGAAAAGACAAGCAGTCTGCTTTGCAGTGATCTGCTTTTTACAAGGCATTAAAATACACATCTTACTAAAGCGGTCAACGATGACATACAAATAGTCGTGACTTTTTCTAGACAAAGGCAAACCTCCTACAAAATCCATCGACACACTTTCCCATGGACGAATCGAAATAGGGAGTGGTGTGTAGAGCCCGAGTTTTCTATTAGAGGGCTTTGAAACAGAACACATCACACAACCCTTTACATAGCAAGTCACAATGTTCTTCATATGAGGCCAAAAACAAAATCTTTGTACATGACACAAAGTTTTTTCAATACCAAAATGACCAGACACAAGGGAGGTGTGGGCCTCCCGAATTACATGTACCCTTTCTCCTGTGGGTATGCACAATTTGCCAAGGTGATACAACAGTGTCCCCTGCAAGTGATAGTTTTCCACCCGTGAACCATGGGTTAGTTTTGCATAAATCTGCTTAAAGTCATCATCGTTAGCATATTGTTCAGGATAACTTTCAAAAGATAATGAAGAATTATGCAAAATAACAGAAGTAGAAATAGGAGGGCGAGATAGCATATCGACCACTTTGTTGCTAGTGACCTTCTTATACTTTATTACCAGATGAAACTATTGAAGGAAACCCATCCACCTGAAATGAAAAGATTGTTGCAACTTGGTTTGTGACTGAAGATAGTGCAAGGGCTGATGATCCATATGGATGATGGTCTCCTTGCCGATCAGGTAATGTTTCCACTTTTTCACACTCTGGACCAAGGCATATAACTCTTTGTCATAAGTGGGATAGTTTATCACAGCCTAAGAGAACTTCTCCGAATGGTAACATATCAGCTTCTTTTGCTGCATCAGTACAGCTCCCATGGCATATCCGTTGGTGTCTGTCTCGATCTTAAATGGTTGTTGGAGATCTGGTAAGGCCAAGACCAGTGCGGTGCTGATCTTTTATTTCAATGTTTTGAAGGACTTCTGCTACTTTCCACCCCATTGAAAGACTTGCTTTACACTTTGTTGTAGCATTTTTTGGTTTTGATTAGATAGAATATTTCAAAAAATGTTAAGTTAGGATATGGACATAACAATAGTGAATAAAATGTTAGTTTAAAAATATTTTGATGATGATGTCCATATCAAAGAAAATGTTAGGTTAGTTGCTCTAAAAAATCAAGGCAAAATGAAAATGTTAGGTAGAAAGAAAACAAATAAACTCTGAAAGTGAGCAAGTCTAAATGCCACTACTCTGTTTCTGCAAAATAATGGTTGTGTGCAGCTTGTTTTAAATGCCACAACCCATGACAGTCAAACTGTTTAATCTTGACTACTTCATGCTTTAAATTTGATGTTATAGTTAGAGAATAAAGATCTGGCCAAACTGTTTAATCTTGGCAAATCAATAGTTAGGTAGAGAATAATAAGGTGCTCATCAGTTTAATCTGAGTCCTTGGATGTTATAAGGGTAGATTTAGATAGTTTTTTTTTGTTAAATAAAAAGAAAGGATAAGGGTTTGCTAGCTTAAATGCACCCATTAAGTGAAGAAAAAATGATAAGATAAGCAAAGGGTAAGTAGAGAAAGGTTGCAACAGTTTGATTATTGATTGAACAAAATGTACATTTATCATGTTTTTTGTGTCCAAGAGGCAATTACACAAGGCAAATGAAGGTTTACAAAGTCAATTAGTTAACTTCCCTATTCATTTCACCCCTTTACTTTACTAATTTCCCCTTCCTACCTTCATACATTCATATTCATTCATTTTCATAAAATCCCCTTTTCCTATGGTAAAAAACCCTTTTTACCTAGGAAAAGTAAAAACCCTATGAAAAATCCCTTTTTACCATTAAAACCCCCTTTTTATCATGTAAAATCCCATTTTACATAAAAACCCATAAAACATCTTTACCCTAAGTATTAATGTTTATATGAAAAGTCAAGTAATTCATTAAAAAACATTATACTTAGTCCTTTTTCTTTTCCGCTATATTCCATATTAACATTAACATATAGTATTAAATCCTCAAGGTTTCCCCTTTCCCGTATAATATAGCTCATTTATTTAAAATATCCGAAACCCTTATAAAACTAATTATTCACAAATATTGCATCGGCAGGACCACATGCCTTTAATATCCATATATCATAGTTTTATTAAAAAAACTATGTATTTCATATAAATATCGAATCAGCGAGATCGCAAGTCCTTCATATAAATAATCCTCCCCGCATTGCGAACCCCGATTGCGATATACGAAGGGAAGTCCGGACCCGACCAGTTATATGTCATATTTCATATCATATCGCATCTGCTTCCCTCGTAGTCCCGTTAATAGCATTACCCCCCCCCCCCCCCCCCATTTGCAATCTCCAATTGCGATGGGGCCCGGACCCGACGCTTCATATATTATAACTCATACCATATCACATCCACCTCATCACAGCCTCCCACTATACCATAACCCTTTTCCCATTGCGATCTCTGATTGCGATGGGATACGGACCCGACACTGATATATATCATAATATAATGCCACATCACATCCGTCCCTCCATCACAGTCCCGTTTATCATATATACCTCCCACCACTGCGATTTTCGATATCCGATGGAAGCCCGAACCCGACCAGATATATGTTTCAATTTACTGCCATGTCGCGTCCGCCCATTGTTATATGTATTTGCGATGGGCCTACCCCCGCCTAAATCCGATTGCAATATGTGATATTATCTTGGACCCGATATCAATTATCCGCCCGCATATGTAAAATTTCAAGTCCGCCCATATGCATTTTGTAAAGGTTTTTGTGTTAAATCATTTTTTCGATTTAAACATGGAAATGACCCGAAAGCCTTCATTTAATGCTAATCACGCTTTTAACCATAATCAAGCTACTCCCGCCATGATTAATCCCTCCATATTCCTATTTTCGCTCCACCATTGTTCACCTTCGCCCGATAGTTCAAAGGAAGACTGTTTTACTGCCATTTTCCTCTGTTTGCCTGTTTTATACAGTGCGGCCTTTATAATTCCTCTACAGCCATTAAAGCCATGGTTTACCTCCCGATATGCCCCACACTCCTTCTGATAGCCTTTGAAAGCTCAGCATAGCCATTAAAGACCCTTTGCCACCTGATTTTTTCTTAATGATTTCTGGATTTTGCAGGTAAGAAGACTATTGTTCCAGGTTTTTAAACAAAAAACCTATGTGACAGTTTGAAGACCAAATGAGCGATTTACTATGAAAAACACAGTAAAAACCTCAAATACAGTAAAACCTGAAATGCATAGTAAAGGTCTATTTCTAGGAAAACTAGTGTCTTTTCGATCGACTAGCCCTCTAGGTTTGGCAGCTACCCTAGAAACAACAGTTTAAAGAAATTCATGATTTCTTCTATGTATAATAGATAAGAGAAAGACAACGGAACCAATCTGGATCTTCTGCTTAACTCCTTGCTTGATCTCTCTCCCCCTTGACAGAGCTTGCAACTCCTCTCCGTACTTATCCCGCTTAGAGAGTACTTGTAGAAGCACAGTAACAAAGAACCGTCAAAGCATCTTGATCTATTATATCATAATCATTACAGAATCAAAAATATAATGAACATACAATGGCATTCACAAATAATAACATTCACAATCGCATAGTTATATGGAGGAAAACTCGAAGAAATTTATTAAATAGAAGGGAGAATTACAACCCAGTTGTTTGATCCAGCATCATCCTCCCAGCATCAAAGTCCTCTTCACCTCATGAAATAGCAAGATCACCCAACAATACAATGCTATTTCTCAAATACAAACTATCAGCACTTCCTTACAATTCACAATATTCCAGCCTCTGGATCTCTTAGATGAGGGATCCATTTATAGATGTGTGCAAGGGTGTGACTCATCTCTGGGTTTTTATTAGTGTCATTCCACTTGTTGCATTTGGTTCCACTTGGAGATTTCTTGGACCTCTTATTCATCCCTAAGCGAATTCAAAGAGGCAAGTGTCATAGGAGAAGTTTCTAGAATATTCCATGAGCATCCACTTAGCAAACTATCTCGGACATTTGTCCATCCTCACTCATTGCACCCTACAGAAAGCCTCATCAGTATGCATCGCACCTGGCTAGTGTAGAAGTCAGTATGCATCGCACCTTGATAGTGGCGCAGTCAGTATGGTCCAGTTTTGGCCAGTTCTAGATGGTTTTTCAGGTGGAACTTTTGGGGAATGATGTAATCAGTTGACCATGATCTTTTAGGGTATGAAACAACTCTTTTAGGGGTTTATGAGCCTTAGTTTATTGACATATAGGTTTGGGGTTGAAGTGCCCAAATATGTCTATAACAGATTTCCCCTAAAGCATGAAGTTGTAAATCTTGATGTTGGGTGAAATGCTTTATCATGAGGATCCAAATTTTCAAAACTGGAAGGTTACCTGTATAAGATACAATACAATACATCATCATAATATAATTTTCATGATCTAGCTGAGGCGGGCATTCCCATGCTCAGCTTTATAAATTCACTTCATGTACATAGAACAGATAGTCGTCTGCAGTTGCAAACTGGTGATTCTTCATATGTAGAGTCATCATCCCTAGCTTGGATGACCATCTGTGTAGCTTTTGTGTACATTTGATGCTTTTATATCCCTGAATATATCGTAGCCCGGATGGATGAAACTAGATCTAGGGTCTTCAATCTCGTTCAATCTTCGCTCGATGTACAAGTCAATCCATGTGAAGAGATGTTCTGGAGTCGAACATGGAAAGACATCCCCTGATTACTAGCCAATAATGTGAGCTATTAACAGACACGAGAGGAATCACCGATAATGATAATTACCCTCAAGGTACTACAGTACAATTCATGTGGTGTGAATATATGATCTAATGTCGAACTCCACGCAAAATCTTTCGGTCGAAGGCCATTGATGTCAACCTGTCGCCGGAAGTGAGAAACTTGCCATTGAAGCATGCAAGCTTCAAAGTACTGAAAGGGTTGTTTCTAAGTCAACTTCTTAGATAATGACCTGATGTCGATAAGAAGTGACTCATCGTAGGAGGGCCTTAATGTATCCCACATCTACGACACGAAACGAAGCAAATGATTTTCTGGAGGTGAAAAACGATCGACGACACAAGGTTCAGGAATGGCGGTCATGAAAAATGGAGGTTGAACGTATTGCAGTGGATGAGACATTAACTAGATGGTGAATTCTCAATTGAATGACTTCTCTTGAACATATTGGAGACACTGAGATGGATTGGTAGCGTTAACCCCAAAAATGGATGGTGTGAAAGACCAATGGTGAAGTGACTGGTGAACGGAATAACCCAACCTGACTCAATCATGGTGATGGAGTGAAAGTGTCATGTTCAAGAGCGACCTGCTACCATAAAGTTTTCAAGTTTTCTTCCCTTCTTCCCTAGTCATTGCTGACTAGTACCTATTTATTTTTGTCAAGCTTGAGGAGGATAACATACGCTTGTTCTATAGTTTGCCCTATAGTTTGCCCTTCGGGCAAACCTGTCGCTATGTTTTAGCGAGTCTAGCGACAGTGAAACTCGTTCTTGTCTGGGTGGACAAGTTTGTCACTATTGTTTTAACGAGTTTAACGAAAAATATAACTCAGTCTTTTTCATGTTTAAAGAGTTTGAAAAAGGACAGAAAGGAAACTCTGTCTCGTCTAGGACGAGTTTGTTGCTATTGTTTTAACGAGTTTAACGACAAAGATAACTTGGTCCTTTTCATGTTTAGAGAGTTTGAAAAGGGACGAAAGTGAAACTCCAGAGGTTCTTTTTCGTAGAATAATCCCTTAGGTCTGAAAAAGATTAAAATAATACAAAAGGGATGACTTTTCGATCACTTTAACGAGCCGAGAAAGACAAGCGCTAGAACTTTTTCGTGAGATAATCCCTCAGTCCGAAAAAGATTAAAATATATAGGAGGGATGACTTTTCGATCACTTTAACGAGCCGAAAAAGACAAGGGCTCCACAATCTTTTCATACTTAACGAGTCTGAAAAGGGTTTAAAGAAGGCTCGATTTTTGAGGAACGAGTGGTGTCTAGGGTAGCAACTGGTTCCGGGTAAGTTTGAAAATTCTCAAAACATGTGATGTGAAGAGGTTGGCTAACAAGACCACTCGTTGCAACTGTTTTCAATGAGTAAAGCTGAGTTATGATGGACAGTAAAGAGCAAAGTACAGAGGAATGTCTTGAGAGGTTACTGAGCTACCAAAAGGGCATCTAGAATGCTTGTAAGTCAAATGTTTAATTCATAAACTAAACCAGAGATTGACTGAAGCAGCATTCATCTACTATGCAATTGCAGAGCAAGAGCAGTTCGAAGGCTACCTGGCTGACTTCAGGCTCTATCTATAGTTTATAAAACAAAAAATAACAACAAACAAACATCTATTCACTCCCCAGTGGAGTCGCCAATTTGTTTCTGGGAAAACTAGTGTCTTTTCGATCGACTAGCCCTCTAGGTTTGGCAGCTACCCTAGAAACAATAGTTTAAAGAAATTCGTGATTTCTTCTATGTATAATAGATAAGAGAAAGACAAAGGAACCAACCTGGATCTTCCGCTTAAATCCTTGCTTGATCTCTCTCCCCCTTGACAGAGCTTGCAACTCTTCTCTGTACTTATCCCGCTTAAAGAGTACTTGTAGAAGCACAGTAACAAAGAACCGTCAAAGCATCTTGATCTATTATATCATAATCATTACAAAATCAGAAATATAATGAACATACAATGGCATTCACAAATAATAACATTCACAATTTCACAGTTATATGGAAGAAAACTCGAAGAACTTTATTAAATAGAAGGGAGAATTACAACCCAGTTGTCTGATCCAGCATCATCCTCCCAGCATCAAAGCCCTCTTCACCTCATGAAATAGCAAGATCACCCAACAATACAATGCTCTTTCTCAAATACAAACTATCAGCACTTCCTTACAATTCACAATATTCCAGCCTCTAGATCTCTTAGATGAGGGATCCATTTATAGATGTGTGCAAGGGTGTGACTCATCTCTGGGTTTTTATTAGTGTCATTCCACTTGTTGCATTTGGTTCCACTTGGAGATTTCTTGGACCTCTTATTCATCCCTGGGTGAATTCAGAGAGGCAAGTGTCATAGGAGAAGTTTCTAGAAGATTCCATGAGCATCCACTTAGCAAACTGTCTCGGACATTTGTCCATCCTCGCTCATCGCACCCTACAGAAGGCCTCATCAGTATGCATCGCACCTGGCTAGTGTAAAAGTCAGTATGCATCGCACCCTAACAGTGGAGCAGTCAGTATGGCCTAGTTTTGGCGAGTTCTGGATGGTTTTTCAGGTGGAACTTTTGGGGAATGATGTAATTAGTTGACCATGATCTTTTAGGGTATGAAACAACTCTTTTAGTGGTTTATGAGCCTCAATTTATCAACATATAGGTTTGGGGTTGAAGTGCCCAAATATGTCTATAACAAGGTCACTCAGCCAGGTCAAAAGAGATTTGCAGAGGTTAAAGAATATCAATAAAAGGTTTAAATGAAGAAATCTGCCAGCGTAGAGGATACAAACAACAAAGCAGCATAAAGGGTGAAAAAATCCTACAGAAAGCTAGCACAACCTAAATAAAAGGGGATAACAAGAAGCAATTCAATAGCTGCCCCTATCTTCTTGCCATGAAGATCTTTCTTTTCCTAAAAATCTTAATTTGTTTCAGGATCTTTTCCTGAATTTCATTACTATATAAATAACTCTTTTCTAGAGTTGTAAATGGTTCAGAGTTCAAGATTCATAGTTCATTGCTTGTAAAGTCATGACTATTAGTTCCACTTTGAACCTGGAAGTCACCTTTGAAGGAAGCTTTTGTTGACACTTGATGTAATCAGTCTTTCTGGGACCTTAATACAAAGCAAAGGATTCTGAATATGGTCTTACACAGTTTGTGTTATCCTGTACGTTTTCCAGTTTTCAATCATTATGTTATTTCTTCATATGCTTATGACTTACAGAGATATCTAGGTAGGAACAATTAGAGTTTCAATTGATTCCTATAAGCTCCTGAAGTGATCATCCATTAAGAGATTGGATTAATGCAACTGTTTGTGTAGCTAATCCCCTCTAATCAATAAATCATCAACATCTTGTGTAATCTTAAGTATATTCCTTGAATCTTTTGAACGTAGTTCAGAAGGTTTTCCCATTTATGATTGTTCTATTAGTCTGGAAACTGTGATAATCATAATTTTTGTTGTCTTCTACTCACCACTATTTTGATCTATATCACTGTGTAATGCTTTATAGAAGCCCTTTATTGAAGTATTAATATACCCCAAAGGATTAATTACTTTAATTATGCATCTGTCTTCATTCATTGGTCTTCCAAAAGCTAAAACCAAAAACCCCCCCAAAACAAATTATTTTAGATGCTCTGGCATTGGTAACCAGACCTACTACTATCTCAGAGGTACAACACACTTGTCAATGCATGTAAAGGTGTTGTAATAATGGAGAAATTGGCAATAAATCTCCTCCAATACTGTACTGCACCCAAAAAGCTACAAACCTTGGTTACACTAGTAGGTTTAGGCCAATTTACAATTGCTTCAACTTTAGAAGGATCAATTTTTAGCTGACCTTGACCAACAATATGACCTAGGTAAACCAAAGAGGTTTTCCAAGCTCACACTTTGACAATTTTACATAGAGTTTTTTGTTTTTCGATACATCAAGCACTTTCTTCACATGACATACATGTTCATTCCAGCTTTTACTAAAGATAAGAATATCATCTAGATATACAAGAAAAAATTCATCAATGAAAGGCCTAAAGAGATCATTCATGACCCTCATGAAAGTGGCTGGAGCGTTGCAAAGTCCGAATGGCATCACCATCCATTCAAACAACCCCTGTTTGGTCTTGAAGGCCGTTTTCCACACATCCTGCTCTGCAATTCAGACTTGGTGATAACCACTATGCAAATCCAATTTCGTGAAATAGATAGCATTCTTTAACTGATATAATAAGTCATCAATGTGAGGAAGAGGGTAATTATTTTTCACTATGATTTTGTTTAGTGCTCAGTAATCCACACACATCCTCCATGTGCCATCTTTCTTCGACACTAAGACAATCAGTGAGCCGCATGGAGAAGTGCTTGGTCTGATGACCCCTTGGTTCAATAGTTCTTGCACCTGCTTTTTGATCTCCTCCATCTCACTAGTCGACATCCTATACATGCCAATATTTGGTAAAGGAGCATCATGCTGCAAATGGATTTCATGTTGGATTTCCCTCTTCAGAGGTAATCCCCTTGGTTCTTGAAACATCTCATCATAGTTATAAATTAATTCACATAATTCCTTTTTATGCACATGATCACAACCCTGGAAAGCATCAAATAATTCTGCATCTTTTCCCCTTACAACCATAAGCATGCAACCCTTACTGGAATTCACCAACCTCTTCATTTGTCCTGCACTTACAAGGCTGGCATTGATTTTAGTTTGATGAGCCCTTACAATATATTCTACCCCATCTTTTGTGATTTGGTATTTGTTTTCATGACGGAAGAAGATTGCCTTTATATCATATAGATATGGACTCCCTAACACCATGCCACATATATCCAATGGTATCACATCAAGTTTTACCTCATCCACTAAATTAGAAGTGATCACAAATTTAACCTTACACTGCTTAATTACATTCAGTTTTGCTTTATCATGTATCCATCCAAGTGGGTAAGGTTTTGGATGTAGTTTGGCTTCCAAGCCTAGCTTTTTTACCAAGGACTCTGAAATTAAGTTTGCTTGGGATCCGTATCAAATAGAGTTTCTACTTTTGTATGATTTATGATAACTCTAATATGAAATAGCTCAATTCTCTTTTGTTCATTAGGAAGAGACTCATCTATTGAACTAGTGCCTTCATGTGATTCAAAATTAACATGAGGTGTAAGAGTACCTTTTGTTCCTGCTGCTGTGATCAATGCTTCATCTCTTGAATCAAATCCAAGGACTTGCTGCACAGTTGCCACTGTCTTCTGCTTGCCTTTTCCTCCATACTTCTTTGGTCTCTTTTCCAGGTACTGTTTCCAACAATGATCGTCATCATGACCTTCCTTTTTGCAATGATTGAAATAAGGTCTCTCTCCTTCATCTTTCTTGGTTGATGTTGTCCTCTTCTCCTTTCCTTTTCCTTTCACTTTGGGTTTTCCATTTGGAGGTTTGAAAGGTAGTTTCTTGAAATGATCATCTCTTTCATTTTTGCCCCTGTTCTCAAGATGGATTGCCTTTACAATGGCCGAGTCAATAGTAGTTGGTTCAAACAATAATAATGAATGTCTAAGGTAAAACAATAATAATGAATGTCTAAGGTAACTATGTAATGATCCAATATACTTAGATACTACTTCAGGTGAGTGAAGTGCAATGCCCAAATTAAGTGCCTGTTTTCTAAATTCCTCTATAAAGCTTTCAACATCTTGACCTCTGCCTTGCCTTAAGTATTGCCAATCCACTAAGGATTTTTGTTTATAACCCAAGGGATATAATTGTTCTTTTAATGAAGAAATGAAACTAGGCCATGAGGAAAGAAGTTTACCCACACTCTTACTGCTTCGCAATTTTCTCTCCCACCAAACGAGAGCGGTGCTACTCAGTCGAAAAGAGGCCAGCTCAATCTTTGCCTCGTCCTCTTTGATCTGCTGAATCCTGCAATAGATTTCAATATGTCTAATCTAGTTATTAAGATTTTCTACATTAATTTCACCGTTAAACATGGGAAGATCAAATTTTACATCTAATTTAAAGAAAGGTTTCTTAGATGCATCCCTTGGTTTTCTATGATGATGGTGATGAGAGGAAGAAGAACTTTCACTCCTTGGAGGGGGTTCTTCTCCACCATTTCCATGCACTGAACCTTGTTCTTCTAGATTTCTCTCTTCTGCTTTCTCCAACCTTGAAAGCAACTGACCAACATTCTCTGCCATTGTATAGAAGGTTTTGCGGAAATTGCGCTCCTCTTCATGACGAGCCTCTTCATCTGCCATGTTTCTCCTTCGATGTGCATGCCCTGCTTCGGGATCGAAAGAATTTAGTTTCCCTTCACCTCTTCAGAGCCTGTTTCTTGTTAGCATACAAACATGCAATTCACATCTAAAAAAGACCTGCTCTGATACCACTTGATCCAAAATCTTTTGCTTATAGATGTGTTAAAGAATTACATGCATAAATTGTAGCTTAACATAGAAAACTTAATGTGCACATGAGAGAAGAGGAGAAACACATAAAGCATGAAAGAAGACAATAATAATTGATAACGGAGTTCGTCCGACTTGGACTACGTCTCCGGGCCCTTCTCGATCAATGGGGAGGCCTTCATTCATTAAGTGGCATGAGAAAGAAGAGTACAAGAATCAGTTACAAAAAGGAGTTTTATACCTCCATACTAAAAAATGGCCGAAAAATGTAGAACTCTGATGGAGAAATGGACAACACCATTGCGTTCGTGGCGTCGAGAAGTGTTGAAACCATATAAAATTTGTCAAATTCTGACAAAGTGAAAATTCAGCGCTCTTGCAAAATTCTACCTCGAACTGCGTGCACTGCATCCTCTGCCTTGGGCGCACTGATAAACTGCATGTTAAATAGAAAATGTGTTGATGGATTTCACAAGAAATCCGTTGGCTGAGTTGGTTTGAGATCCAAATATTGGGGAGGAGGTCGGGTGGTCAAACCCCACCTCCTCCCTTTTTTTACATAACAAAATTTTAAGTGGGAAGCCCGCCCACATCACCTGTCCCCTCTCTTGTTCGCTTTTTCTTCATTAGTGGCCGGTGGATGGAAGGTTGGGTCCATGCCCCAAGGGCTGGCCCACCTTTGATGGCAATGATTCTTCGTGTGGTGGTTAGGTCCGTGCCCCAAGGGCCAGCCCACCGCCTTAACTCCCGGTGTTTAGTTATGGTGGCCTGTGGAATGGGAGGAGGGGCCGAGGGTCATGGCCCGCCCCTTCGTAAATATATATGTTACAGTTTTGGTACGGGTTGGGGTGGTGGTGTTGGTGGCCTACCACCCCCTTTTTTTATATTTTTTTTGTTATATTAAAACAAAATGTACAATTTTGGAAATTCGGTTTTTTGACCGAAGGAGTCTTTATAATGAGGCAACAATTTTGCTTGGAATTTGGCCAAATTTGGTTGGATTCCGTCCGCCGGAAAAGTGCAAATTGTGTCCTTGTTAATCCTACCTAGTCATCAAAAAGTCAACCCAACTTTGACTGCCTCTATCTCCTTCATCCGGACTCGGATTGGAGTGTCGTTCACACCGTTGGAATCAGGGTGACGAGCACTTCGATTTGATGTCAAGCTAATCACTGTTCCACCACTTTGAATTTTGAGTTTTTCCCATGTCACTAGTGTCTAGAGATCCTCCTGGATCAATAAAAAATAGCGACAATAGGCACAAATATTTTTAGGTGGAAACCCCTCCGGGATAAAACCACTAAACACTTCTTAATATTTGTCTTCAAAATATTTACATCAAGTTTTCAGCTCCAACTGAAGGAGACTTCAACCCCCTATTTTATATAGGATGCTCCAACACTCTGTTTAACAAATGCAATTGGGAGGATGATCCAACACTCTGTTTAACAAATTCAATTGGGAGGATGCTCTGACCCCCTAGTTGACAAGCTTTGACCTGAAGGTGCTCCAACACCCTGTGTACTAGCTGCAACTGGACGAATGATCCAACACCCTGTGTAGATTCCAACCTGCCCTAGCACCACCCTGCCTGCCTAAAGTGTTCTCAGGCTCACCCCTGAAGGAGACTCCACTCTCCTACCTTGCACCACCTTGCCACCCTGATCAGCCAATCACCACTGGCCTTGAAGGCTCCAACCTTCAACTCACACTGACGAACAACGTTTCACAATTTTCAGACTAGATCCATCTGTCCTCAAATATCAATACTGTAATCCAAGGAATTGTCAATCAATTCTACTGCTTTTGTTTAGCATGTATATCAATGTCAAACCTTGATAGCCTTACTTCTCAACTCTACTCAACCTCAGTAACCAATATGGCTATTACACAACTGTCAACAAATAACTCTGCTTTTTCTCAACTTCTTGTACCAAACCCTAACTGTTAATCCCAATGTTGTTTTTCAATTTCTGCAATTGAAACATAACTTTTCTTGTCATATAGATATGTATGTTAATAACCCTAGCAATAATACATTGAATCCACTAACAAAATGATCTGCATTGTATTTGTCCAGGCATCACAATCTTGTGATATTGCAACTTCTATAATTATTTACTTGTGCCCACTAGCACAAACCTAGATGCCACCAATCTGACCTATGCCCAACAGTAAGTTATATCTTTGACGAGCTTTGGATCATATGATACTGAAACAATATGTTGCAATAGAACCCTAGTTGCTTATAAGCAATTCTGGCATAAGGTCATCAACAAAAACAACATAAAGTTTGTTAATTCTACCTCTACTCAATGTTAATACCAAAACCCCAATTGATAATGTACCGCTCTACTCCCATTGCATCTATCTAATAAACCCTAACAACATCTTAATCATGTCATCAATGCACAAACCCTAGCAGCACAAAAACTCTGTTGAGTTCAACCCACAATTCTGCCCATAATATCACTTTCACAACTAACAAGCAATCTTGTCGCTATTAGTCATAGTTCTAATCATGAAGGTTCTTTTGGAATCCAAATTAGACCAAGAACAATGTATTATGCTAATTCTTCTAAAAAAGTGCCCATTTTAGAGTGCGCTCTACAGAATGACAATTTCCCAGCAGTATTTCCACAAAATGCATTTCTTGACCCTCTTAATTATTTGACAAAACAAAATTTAACTTTGGTAAAGTGACATTCATCGAACTCAATTACTCAAGCAAGAATATTCTAACAAGGTGGGCCTAGTTTCACTATCTGCAGTAAATCTTTGGACAAGATATAGTAAGAAAGAAGAAAGAAATTATTTTAACGTCCACGAGGCTAAAGATAGCATATGGGACAAATTGCTTCTTCATCTGCTTGATGTATTCTACCATTTTTCTGTGAAGCATGACAATAAATGCTCCCAGCTTCTCGACAAACCTCTCGCTAAATAGATTATCCCAAGAGCTAGCTCCCAGCATATCTGCATAACTTTCCCTATTGTCTTTGAAGGCCTCACATTCTAAAATGAAATGTTTTTCTGTTTCCACTTTTCCGGAAGAACAAAAAATGCATACCTTTTCCTCCCACACTTCCTTTGGCCTTATCCAGCGCCCTGTTTCACAACGGAGTTGATGAGAATTAGTCCTTAACTAAGCAATAAGAATTTTGGCTCTCCAAGAGATATTGGCCTCTATATATGCTTTTGGTTGATGATTATGAGTGGGATTAAACACTTCAATATAGTAATTTTTCTTTCTTCCTAGCTCCTTATCCCAAGTACGTTTGTGGAACTTTTCCATAACAAAAGCTTTTATCTTTTTGTTGTTTATGGGACACGCATTCAAGCAAATACCCCATTTACTAAACCATTTGTTATTTTGTTGCATCCAAGTTTTTTTGCTCTTGCACAATCTATCATTAAAGAGAACCTTAGTCCATTTACCCTCTTCCATTTGCTCAATTTTTTTTAAATACCTTATGACTCGCACCATAGCAATTGCTTCAATAGGACCAGTTCCTATTTCACTTAACAAGATATCATAAGGAACTGCACTTTTAATCTTAAATTTGTTTGTAATCAAAAGCTTTTGAATTTTTTCAATTTGTCTCCACTGCATGTTGGAGGTACTTCTAGCCCACAGTTCACAACCATAGAGAATCACCAGAATCAATAGAAGCCCAAAAAGAGTTTGAGTGGTCTTCCAGTCCCATAACTTTGCCTCTCTACACCTATTTTGAAAAGCATAAAATGCTTTCCAACCCCCCAAAGTTCTTTTCTTTCTACAACCATTCTAGCTTAGAATTTTGTTGAAGTCAATCCCAAGGTATTTGTAATCCGCAGCTTCTTGCAGAATGTTGCCTTCAAAGTAGAACTTATGCTGGTTATGTTTTCTTTTCTTAGAGAAGACCACTACTTTTGTTTTGCTGATATTGACTTGCATCCCCACACTTCTACAACAATGCTCAAGGGATAGTAAATGCTCTTGCAAACCAAGAGCCAATTTAGCAATCAGAATAAGGTCATCTGCATACAAAAGAAGATTTATAACAAACTTACACAAATAGATACCATCACCCCCTTGCGAATTTAACCACTCCTTAAGCTTATCGATATATAAACCAAAAAGTGTAGGAGACAGTGGACAACCTTGCTTGACCCCGATATCACTTCTAAAACTTTCAGAAATGCCTACAGAAGTTCTAATTTTGACTTTCACATCTTCATACAGCCTATGCACAACTGCTCTCAAATGTTTAGGAACCCCAAGTTCCTCCATTCTATGCCAAAGTTTATCCCTAGGAATCGAGTCAAATGCTTTTCTGAAATCAACAAAGCAACAAAATACTTCTTCCTTTTTCTCCCAAACTTTTTCAATGATGTGCCTTAAAGTTATGCAATGATCAATTGTGAAATGTTTAGGTCTAAAACCTGCTTGCTCTTTAGCACGCTTATCTCTTTTTTCTGCCCACTTGCTAATTTTGTTTTCTAGCATGCTTCCAAATAGCTTTGAAAACAAAGAGTTTATCATGATGGTCCTATAATTGGAGGGATCATTGACATCACCACTCTTGAAAAGAGGTATTTCCAAACTAGTTGACCAATCTATGGGGAGCCCTTGTTGTATGATATTGTTGAAGATTTTTGTAATGTGAGGTGCAAGATTCTTTGAGCCCCACTTTAGATATTCTGCTTGGATTTCAGCTACATTTTTTGCTTTTCCAACACCCAACTTCTTGATACCCATCTCTACGTTGACCAAGGAGGGAGGGTCAACCTTGGAAACCTGCTCATAGAGTTGTTTTGCATAGTCAAACCATTTAGAAGCTGTAATATTATTTCCAATTTGTATCTTTTTCGATTGGAGCTCCTTCCAAAATAATTTGGGATTATTTTTCCCAAGGAAGATTAGTTCTTCTCTCCTTGAAACCATGAAATCAGCCTTTTTTTTGCTTAATAATTGCTTGTACGATTTGAGCTTTATGTTATCCTTGTTTGACTCTTTCCACATTCTCCTTGCCTTTTTGCATTCCTCGTCAAACCAAGCATTAACCAGAAAGCAATTTGTTTCAGACTTCTTAATTTTTGTTCTTTTGCACTTTGTAAGTGCGCATTGAATTAAATGTGTTAATTCATGACTATGAAGGCTGTGAATTGTAATTTTCTCCTTCTCAAAGAGCCTCTCTAGTGTCATTTTGAAGGTATTACAATTTTTTGGCGTCAAAAGAATTCTGCCCTACAGAAAATTTTGTTGGACATGCTGAATTTTTGACTCTAATTGTTTTTTTCCAATCCAAGGGAAACATAAATAAATTGGCTTGTGATTTGATTTCAAATCCCACAGCTGATCTCCAACCAAAACTTCTTCCATTTTCTCACACAAACCATGCGAGAAAATTACATAATCTACCACACTTGCTCCATTGTAAGTATTGCAAGTGAAATTACCAGAATTTGACCATCTAGTCAAGCCATTACAACTGATTAAATCAAAGGCCCCACATAGAGTAAGCAATTGTTCACCAAAGAGATTGCAGCCCTTGTCCTCTGAAATTCTTTTCCACTGATGATTACTTTCTTCTGTAAACCAAATAGGATCACAATCATCTTTACAACAAAGAATGCTAGCGTGCTCACTTGCAGTCCTAGCATTGAAATCACCCACTATAAGGACTTCACCTAGTTGCGAATATGTTGCAATATCCGCTTTTAATGCTGCAAATGGATCTTTGTGGTCAAGCCCTCTACGTTTGTAGATTTTTGAAACCTGTGGCACAAAATAGCATGCTGCAATTTTGATGTGGTTTCCATTTTTTGATATTTTAATACAAATGAATTTCTTACTTGAGTCTTCTTTTTCTAACTGAATAAGACAACCTTCTTTCTCCTTACTAAAACCATGATACCCCCATGCCCTTTGCCATTCCCTGCTGCCTTGTTCCACACCACCATCTTCCAGTATCCTTCGAACAAAGGTGTCTTGCACCCTTCATGCTCATGTGTTTCTATGAGGCAAATTATGTCTCTATTTTCTGTAATAGGCCCTAACCCAGGTCCTTGTCTCCATGGGTAACCTCTGCAGTTCCAACAAACTAATCTTAAGGAAACCTAGGTATGAGTTGATTACTATTTATTTTGACATGCAAGACTCACATTTGAGTCTTTGTCTCTGTTTTCCATACCAACCTTGCTTTCTGATTTCTTGTTGAAGAGTTTGTTGCCTCTTCTTTATTACCATCTTGCTGTTCTGTTTTGAAAGAAGGTCCAAATTGCGCTATCACAACTTTGCCTTTATAAATCCATGCTCTCTTTCCTTTATCTCTTGCTACCCTAACCTTTAAAATTTCCTCCCTTATTTCCTCCTATTGTTTTACAGTTAAATCTTCTTCTAGGAAAAAACGAGAACCCCTCAAAAGATGTTTCTTGTTTAGAATAATATATTTATCACGCAAACTAGGCATAATGACTTTTATGGGCCTAGCTCTCTCCCCGTTAAACTTACCCACCCTCCATGCTTGACATATTTGCCTTGCCATAACAACTTGTCTTTCAAGAAGTCTCTTGCAAGGTCAAGAGTACATTCATTTTTCCCATAGTCTTTCACCCCTTTAATAATTATGTTTGCTGCTCTATTTTTTCTTTCTTTGCCTTCACTATCTTGTATGTTCTCAACCTGAATATTTGTTTCTCCTTCCTTATTAGTAGAATTACTAATAACTTGAGTCCAAGTTTTGGAAACTTTGGTGGAATCTCCTTTCGTTTCTTCTCTTGCGTTCTCTTCATGGTTGTTTATTTCGGCAATTATTTTCCCTTTATCCTGGGATGATTTCATATTCACCACCTCTGTACTTTCCACTACAGATTTCTTTATGATTTGCACATCCACCTTCATGCGTTGCCATTCTATCTTCCCTATCAGGAGAGCTCCATGTAGCAATACCACTTGTTCTTTTAAAATTTTATTGCTTTCTGCTGACACCTTGTTCTCAGTGGTTATTATATGAATTTTATGATCTCTTTCCTGCCCTTTAGCTTCTAAAACCTCCAACCTTTGTTTTGCATTTAACAATTCTTTCACATAAAGATCAGATGACCAGACGAAAGGTGTGAATGTGGGACTATATAAGGCAGAATCATCAATGACTTTTCCTTTGGACTTCTTGTTGCCACGTGCTTGTGGAGGAGACTTGTTTGAGTGCTTTTTGCGAAGGGCTCGATTACTTTTCTTTTGACACTGTTTCTTCCTTGTTTGCTCCCATTTTAGACGGGCTATTCTTCGTTTTAAAATGCCCCGATATTGTTTGGCATTGACCCAAACCCACTTCCCAACTTTGGTGGATGAGACAATTTTCACTTGTCCTAAATCATTTGTCTCCACATGTTTTGAAATTTCTGGTTCCTTTGTCATGTTTGAATGCATTTGCTGCTGCTTGCTCGCTGCTCGATACTTCTGCGGCTGCATAAAAACTACTTGCGCTCACACTACTCACTATTCACTGTTCGCTGCTCTCACTGCTGACCGCACACTGCGTTGCTCTGCTCATGCTGCTGACCACACTGCTCACCACTGCTCAATGGTTGGACAAAAACCTCCAACCAATTCAAACCCACCTACTCCTCCAAATTCGGTCATGTTCTAAATAGACTGCCAAATCCTCCATAAATTATTCCTCTAATTATAATGCGAAGGCTGCGGCCTGCATTCTGCGATAAATTTTCAGGGGAGTCCAACTTTTCTGTCAATGGAGTCGTGATAAATACGACAATATAACGGCTAACAGAGACCTGCACACGTCATACTCTTTCATTCCCTTTGAGTTGAGCCCTCGCTTCCCTTGCCGAAGTATCTCACTTTTCTGATTTAAAGATTTTCCGCGGTCAGGCCGTTGTTCCTCCGTATGGTGTTAGCCTGCATAGTAACTGCAATGCTGCCAATAAAACCCCGTAAAAGTTCGAAACGGCTGGCTAATTAAATTTATCGATTTGCGTCCTTTCTCTCTGCAAAATCGAACCCTGTGGTTTTTTTAATTCAAAGGCAGAAAACCAATATCCCATCATGGATGCATATTCGTGAACGAGAGTTCGTTTCGTGTTAGTATTCTGCTTCCGTCCACTGACCAAGCTCTATACCAATTTGTGACAGATACTGACAGATATTAATGGCAACCATGTGTCCACAATGTCTATAACCATAAGAGAAACCATGTGTCCGCAATGTCATTAACTTATCAACATATCTACGTACCTTTTTGTGCATAAAATTCAACACAAAGCTGCTCCACGCTGACCTTTGTTGTGTATGATCCAAGTATTAATTTTATGTAGGACAAGGCATTCGGAATACTTCGCAGCAGTAACGTTCACTTAAACCAGAAAATAATTTGCTTGCTCCCACGTAGTTGAAGGAATTGTATTATTCGTCATATTTTTAGTGGATTGGTTGATTGTATTTCACTACTCTCTCGACCTATACAGTTCTGGAAGTTCTGAAATCTCTTGAGCTTAAATGCTTCATCCTTGAGCAGTCGGCATTCGCAAGAATTTCTGGGCCTGTTCAAGACAAATTCAAAGTGTTTCTTGAAGCCAGATCCTGTGACAGCATTGAAAATTATGGCCAGAAGCACAAAACGCCCCACCTGAAAAAGCTTAAACGTATTCTGAGCTTCAACGTGACCGAAGCACAATTTGAAAACATATGTTCCATCTGACAAATACAATTATTATTGCTTCAAACTAGTGGTCGGAAGATCCCAAAATTTTGACCTCAATACTATCACGCAACCCATTAGAATTCGATGAATTTGATACTAGTTCAAATCCGCATCAGTTTAGGTACAATCGCATTCTAATTTGCTTGCTCTGTTGAGACCCACAGAGATGCTCTAACCTTCTTCATAAGACTTTTGGTCAAGCATTTATTGCAGAAGATCTTCTTTAGGGCATATAGACTCGGTATTGAGAGATCTAGAAGTCCTGTAACAGCCAAAACAATATTCGGTGCCCTGTGGTGGAGCACGTTTTCTTTAGAATTTTTGCCCACAAAAATCATCGATCTAAAATGCTTAGGAGACTGCCACATAAGTTATTAACCCTAGCAAAAGTGATCTCAATGAACCAGGATATAAGGCAAAGTTCCTACAAACCCTTGCTGATCTGAGATGCCACAAAAATACCTCCTTCCCTGTGAGAAATCAACTAATGGCTAACCAGAACAACCACAAACCCTTACCTTCTCATTTGATGAATCTTTGTTTCCACCACATTGAGGTTATTTCAGACAATAATTCTCTTCAAAGCATATAACCCTAGCAAAAGTGATCTCAATGAACCAGGATATAAGGCAAAGTTCCTACAAACCCTTGCTAATCTGAGATGCCACAAAAATACCTCCTTCCCTGTGAGAAATCAACTAATGGCTAACCAGAACAACCACAAACCCTTACCTTCTCATTTGATGAATCTTTGTTTCCACCACATTGAGGTTATTTCAGACAATAATTCTCTTCAAAGCATATGTGTTAGATACATCTTGGATGATACGAATCAGGCTCTTTAAATAGTTTATGAAAGGCCATATTAGGACAGCAAAACTACACATTTGGAAGGAGAACCACTATCTAAATATTTATACCTTAGAGCTCAAGCAATGAATCCATTTTCCCGCTCTTTAAATAGTTTATGAAAGGCCATATTAGGACAGCAAAATTACACATTTGGAGCGAGAACCACTACCTAAATATTTACACCTTAGAGCTCAAGCAATGAATCCATTTTCCATTCTAGAGAGAATTTTGATATTTAACAAAGTTCAATACCCCTCGTAAATACAAAATATTACTTAAGGTCCTCTTACTAAGTATTTTAGCCACACCCTAGATGGAAAACCCTTTTTCTTTGAATTAAATAATGATCTGGCCAATTATATGGTGCCATGTCACAATCCTTTGGGTTTTTGCCCAAGATCTGGAATTTTTATCATCAAAGTGACTCATCTCACAAACCGTGAGGGCTCTTGGGGTGTGCCATATACTTCCGGAATCAGCGCAACAAGGAGAATCCAATGGCGAGGATCCTAATAGCATATTTAGTGATCTGCTTCTTCAAAATCCTCTAGCAATTGTGGGGTATGTCCATCATCCACGAAATCCAAACCATGGAGCTAGGGTTTCCAACCATACTTCCATGGGAGCTTCCAATTGATGCAAACTAGACAAATATTAAGAGTGTTCATTGATAGACGTTGACATCAATGACAACATCATTCAACACTCTTCACCAATGGTGATGGGTATGGAAAAATGGATGGTTCATGGCATGTATTTAGATTATATAAGATAACTCAACAAAATAAAAATCAAGGATAATTTTCTTATTCGTATCATTGGTGAATTGTTAGATAAATTGCATGGAGCAATTTTCTTTCAATCTTCTTTTAGGATGTCATCAAATAAAAATGAGGCAAGAAGACAATCCCCAAACAACTTTTAGAACATATGAAGATCATTATGAGTTTTTTCTTATAACAATCTTACCAACTTAACAAAAACATTAACGAGTTCTCATTTTTTTGGAAGTTAAATCAAATTATGATTTTCATGTTGATTTTGAAAATTGGTGATGCAACATCACGTGTTTTTCATTTCAAGGTTAAAATTTCAAGAATTTTTAACCGTGGCATTACAAACCAAATATTATGGTTGTGAAAGACATGAAAAACCACATTGAAATGCAAAAGTAGCGATGTAGCATCATTTTTTTTATATCAAAATTCAAACATTTTTTAATCATGGCATTAAAGACCAAATATCATATATATGGAAGACATGGAAAAACACTTTGAAATGTAAAAGTGGTGATGCAACATCACCCCATTTTTTAGGGTTGAAATCCAAACATTTTCAACCATGACATTAAAAATTAAATATCATGACTACAAAAGACGCTAAAACTTAGCACTAGAAGTTTGTCTATGTTTCTATTTTTATTTTTCTTTTTAAATCCTTGGTCTTTAAGTGCTTTTCAAACTTGTCAAGCTTTTATTTTATTTTGGGGTTAACATTACCAATTAATTGATATTACTGCATTGACTAATAGTACTATAAAAAAGAAAAACATAAAGTCAACTATGAATCTAAAAGTGACATTACATAATTTTGTTTAATTATGAATCATTATTTTTAAAATAATTTACATTAAAAAAGGAAAAAAATTGTAAATAATTTTTTAAGGGGAAAAATCAATTTAAAAAAAAAAAAAATAAAAAATATAAATTTTTATTCTATAAATAATTGAATTTAAAAAATATTGAGGAAAAAAGTGGTTTTTTTTAATATTAAAATTTAAAAATTTAAAAAGTAAAAACCATTACAAATTTAAAAAAATACAAAAAAAAAAACAAAATCAAAATAGCTAATAATAAAATAAAATAGAAACTAATAAAACATTTAAAAAAAAATTAACAATTGAAAAAAAAACTGTTTTAAAAAATCATTTAAAACTTAAAATTAAAAAATAAAAAATAATTGAAAAAAACATTAATGATATATTAAAAATTCTAAAATAAAAATAAAAATAAAAAATTATAAAATTATCCCTTGATGGGGACATTAATTTGGATTTAATGGGGCTCTCAGAGGTTGTGCCCACCACCCTCCCACAACCTACTTTTGGATGCATGTGCATGTAGTCTAACCGTTAGTGGTGTACTTTGATTAATTGGTTTGGATGGATGGGGTGTTAGTTTGTGGTGAATGGAAAGGATCTAAGAGAAGGTCCTCGACCTCCTAGTTCTGCTTCTTGGCTAAGCTTGAATGTGTAAGTTCCATTGTGCTATGGTTGTTGTTTGGATTTGAAAGCCTAAGAGGCGGGAATGCATGCTTACGTAAGCTGAGGTTGAGCATGTTTGGCTTTCTAGATGTTTGGTTATGAGCTCAATCGTTTGGGGATAACTTTCTAGAAAGGTTGTTGTGGGTGTATAGGTTTTTATGTGAATCAAATTCTTAGGTTCTATATCAATTATTCTTGGTCTATTTGTTTTGGTGGTCGGTCGTGTTTGGGCTTGGAGTTTTAGGCTATGAAGCTTTGTACTGTCTTACCCAAGTACGGTTTGTAGCATTAATTCGGGCTCTGGTTTCAATTCGTTCTCAAATTTTGGTTTGTGGTTCATTCTCAAGAAACAAGTTGGGGTATGTGAGTCTAGTTCGAAGTAAATTACAGGGGATTTGTAGGGTTTGGTACAACCTTATGTTGGATAAGCTCTGGTTAGCGAAATTTGGTGGGTGGTTGTGCTTCTCTAGGTTTCGTAGTCCTCTGGTCTGTTCGTTGATGTTCTTGAGTTCAATGGTTAATGGTGATAAGTTTATGGAGGAGGTCATCACTCCTTCCGTCTTAATTGTTGGTTCTTCTATGGAGTTTAGGACAAGCTTCTGGAGTTTCTGTGGCTGTCGGTTCCCTAGTCTTTTTGGTGGTAGGTCTCATTCATTCTTGTGTTATCTTGCAATTAGAGGAACTCATAACATTTTGAGTTCACCCTCGATTCAGCTATGCTTCCAAGGCAGAGGGGGAGGTGTAGTCGACGGGGTGGTGGCCAAATCTAGCAAGGGAAATGTGGTGCTAGAATTTTTTCTCATGAATTGGCTGCCACCTTTTTCAACATTGTTCTTCTGAAAATGCGCAGAGAAATTCAGAAGCTCGAGGTACAGGAAGGGTTAGAAAGACAATTCCTCTTTGATTCAAAGCTTATGGAGGGAATTTTGGCTTGGGTTCCTAACCTTGGACACACTAAGGGTCAGAAGAAACAATATCTAAAATCCATGGCTCTTCATTCGAAAATGAAGACCCTGTTAGGCCTAGCCCTAAGGGACAAACAAATGGAGAAGTACAATGATTTTTCATCCCTAGAGGATGTTAAGAGAACACTCAAGAATCAATGATTGTGTTTGGATATAATCAATTCTCTTCTAGATAATTTAGAAATTCACATAGTATGTGAATCAGATGGGGGGGACCTGATGTAGCCTCCTGGTTTTAGTGCGAGGGCTCCATCAAATATTTCTTCTTCTGACAATGATTAGAGAGCTCAGTGGTTGGAGGTGTAGTTCGATGATCTTTTTTTTGTGAAGGCTCCTAGCTCATTAGGATGACTACTTGGAATCTCGTATGGCCTCCTCGTTGCATGTCAATCTGCGTGGTGGTTCCTAGCCCAACTTGTTGGGCATGCGTCATTGCTTATGTTTCTCTTGTTGTATGTTCTATGGTTGGTTGTGGTGCTTAAGCCATGGTTGTTTTTCTTTGTATGGTTATTTTGTGAATGGTTTGTGAATATTTGTTTTGGTTATATGTATTTTGGTTAAACCCTCTACGGTTTATACATTGTTTGCATCGTTGGTTTTAGGAAAATATATTTGCTATCTCTGTGTGGGTCTATTGGGTAATGTTGCAGGCCAATTCTATTCTTGGCTCTAATGAAGTATGGGTTATGGAGTCTTTGGTTTAGTGGGATTCAAGACTTTGCTGGTTTGGTGGAATGATGTAGTCTCCTGAGAAAAGATGCATCCTCCATGGTCACTATGGTAATCTTTGCAAATCCATGTAACACTGATTTTGATTAATATAAAATCCTTAGTTAAAAGAAATTATAAATTATACAACAAAAATTTAAATAAATAAATAAATAAAAATCTAAATAATATATAATACTTGTGAAATTTAATATCGAAATCCCCCATGGGTCAAAGCTATATATATATATTGGTTGCTTTGCCATCCCCGTGGTTGAGGGGTGATCATGAGCTTGCACTCTGAAAATAATATATATATATATATATATATATATATATATATATATATAGCACTTTATACAAGCTGCAAGGTAGCACTATTGTTGATGGGTGCAACCGTTCTGTGGTTCCTGAAAGTGCAACAAAAAGTCTAGTGGTCTTTGGAGAAAAGACCATGCTATGGCATCAAAGGTTTGGACATATTGGAGAGAAGGGCCTTCGAATACTTCATGGTAAATGTATGGTATAAGGTATGTGTAATAGCTCTTTGGATTTTGATTTCTGTGAAAATTATGTATATGGGAAGCAAAATCAAGTAACTTTCCCCTTTGGTGGTAAGAGAGCAAAACAGATATTAGAGCTTATGCACAGTGATGTGTTTGGACCTGTGTCAGTTCCATCACTAGGTAAGTCTATGTACTATGTAACATTCATAGATGACTTCTCAAGGAATACATGGATATATTTCCTCAAGAAGAAATTTGAAGTCTTTGATAGGTTTAAAGAATTTAAGGCTTTGGTGGAAAACCAGACAGAGAAGAAGATAAAGCCGTTGAGGACAGATAACGATGGAGAATTTTGCATGAAGGAATTTGAAGAGTTATGTACGAAGTGTGGTATAGCATGGCAGAAGACTACTCCATACACACCTTAGAAAAATGGAGTTGCAGAAAGAATGAACAAGACATTGATGGAAAGGGAAAGAAGCATGCTCAGTGGTGTCGGGTTAGGGCAGGAATTCTGGGCAGAGGCGGTGGAGACTGCACATTGTTACCTGATCAACAGATCACCTTCATCAGCATTGGAGGATAAGACTCCACAAGAGTTATGGACTGGTAAGAAACCCTCTCTTTCACATCTGAGGGTATTTGGATGTGATGCATATTACATGTACCAAAGGAGAAAAGAACAAAGTTGGATAATAAATCTGAAAAGTGCATCTTTATTGGGTATAAGGATGGTTTAAAGGGTTATAAGCTTTGGAACCCAGTAACAAGGAAGGTTGTGTACAACCGATATGTGGTGTTTAGAGAGGTGAAAGATGTTATTAAACATGAAGTCCCATCAGAGGAACCTGAGAAGATATAGTTTGAGCTTAAGGAGGAAGAATCAGACTCTACAGCGAAAGAGGAATCAAAAGATGAAGAGCCACAAACTCCAGTTGTGAGAAGATCAGTTCGAGAAAGAAGGTATCCAGAAAGGTATAGTCCATCTGCTTTCTGTTCAAATTTTTCTTTATCTATTACTGATGATGATCCTAGAACTGTGAAGGAAGAAGTAGATTCAAGGGATGGAAAACTCTGGAAAGAGGCCATGGTTGATGAAATAACATATCTACACAAAAATGAGGCTTGGGATCTGGTGGAGTTGCCAGCTGGAAGGAAACCCTTTGGCAGCAAATGGGTGTTCAAGAAGAAGACAAATGCAAAAGGAAAGGTGGAGAAATGCAAAGCTCGGTTGGTAGCAAAAGGTTATTCCCAAGTGCCGGGAATTGATTTTGGTGATATTTTTTCTCCTGTTGCCAAGGTAGCTTCTATTAGACTACTTTTATCTATTACTACTGCTTTTGATTTTGAGGTAGAATAGTTGGATGTGAAGACAACATTTCTTCATGTGGATTTGGAAGAAGAGATCTACATGAAGCAACCTGAAGGCTTTGCGGTGAAGGGTAAGAAAGAACTGATATGAAAGTTAAAGAAGTCTCTGTATGGGTTAAAACAATCACCAAGAATGTGGTATCAAAAATTTGATACATTTATACGGGGAATTGGCTCCACTAGAAGCATAGCATATCACTGTGTGTATTTTAAATTAATTAGTGACCGTGTTATTTATCTGGTCTTGTATGTAGATGATATGTTGCTGGTTGGAAATGACAAAGAAATTATCCAGGATTTGAAGACGCAATTGTCCTCCAAATTCGGCATGAAAGATCTTGGTGATAAAAACCATATTTTGGGCATAGAAATTAAAAGATATTGGGCAAAGAGGAAGCTCTGGTTAAACCAGAGGAAGTATGTCAAGACAATATTACAGAGGTTTAATATACAGATAGTAAACTGGTGAAGGTTCTTATTCCTGTAGGTGTAAAGTTATCAGTTGAACAATGTCCCAAGACACAAGAAGAGGAAGAGGACATGTCCCATGTTCCATATGCAAGTGCAGTCAGTATCCTAATGTATGTGATTTTTTGTACTAGACCAAACATTACACATGCAGTGGGAGTATTGAGCAAGTTTATGTCAAAACCAGGGAAGGAGCATTGGACAACAGTGAAGCAAGTTTTCGGGTATTTACGTGGCAATAGTGTTATGGTTTTTGCTACCAAGGAAGATAAGGATTGGACAGAGTTTTTGATATTCGTGGCTTTGTTGATGCAGACTGGGCTGGAGATCTGGATCAGAGAACATCTACAAGTGGGTATGTTTTTAACCTATTTGGAGGTGCAGCTAGTTGGATGAGTAAGAAACAATTTGTAGTGGTACTATCAACTACAGAGGTAGAATACATGGCAGCCACTCATGCAAGAAAGGAAGAAATTTGGTTGCATAGATTGTGTTCAAGTATGGGGTTAGTACAGGGAGCTATAAGGATAGACTATGACAACCAAAGTGCAATTTTCTTGGCAACGAACCCTGCTTATCATTCAAAGACAAAGCACATTGATGTTCAGTATCACTTTGTGAGGGATATGATAGAAGACAAAAATGTGTTGCTGGTAAAGGTGGACACTTTGAAGAATACTGTAGATGCATTGACAAAATCTATGAGCTCTGAGAAGTTCTCTTGGTGTAGAGAAAAAATGGGCATTGTAGCGTTGGATAAATGACTAAACTCTTCTGTGGCCCCCTGTGGAAAGAAAACAACAAGTGGGAGAATGTTGGGTTGTGTTATATTCTTTCCACAACTAGCTCCCCTAGTTTAACTGGGGGGTTAGAGGGGGGGGGGGGAGTGGGGGGAAGCCCCCCCTTCATTGCGGTGATGCACAATGAGGGGGTCACAGGAGGTTTGAGGGGGGCGGTTAGCCCCCCTCTACGAGGTCTGGGGCAATGCCCCGGGGAAAATTTATTTTGGACCCTATATTAGGTGAGCGGACCTACCTATGGTTTTGTGCATGGTTTTCGCACATGGTTTTGGGCGCGATGGTTTTCATTCCATGGTATTTTGTAGATCCGGTCAAGGGAACTACAGTTATGTTCTAATTCAGGGTTAATGGATTGGGGTTATGGATGCTTCGGCATGTATATATATGTATTGTAACATTGAAAGGAACATAATGAAAAATCAATCTAGTAGTCCCAATTTTGGGATCTAGGGGAAAATCTTTGTGTATATTTGTTTTATGTGTTATCCTCTCACTATTGTTTATTTTCTGTACAGGGTTAAAACCTACACATAGTGCAATAGAAAAATGATGTGGGGGACTTGTTTTTTATGGTATCAAAAGATCACCTATAATTTTATTTTTGTAAGTCTAAGAGCTTCTATTAATTCAAAGGAAATTTACATCACTAAAAATAGTTCCATCCAATTCTTTTAGACTCACTCCTACTAGATTTGTTGGCTGGAAGAAAAACACCAAGACACATGACAAGATTCCCATACAACAATAGAAACCAAAAATAGTATGGCCAGTGAAACCACAATACATACAAAACCAAGAAAAAATCAACAACCATCAGGGTTTGAAATAGTTGACCGGAGCAAGGTTCTTTGGTATACTACTTGGAGAGGAAGGAGGTTAAAAATTGTAGTGAATTTTTTTGTTTGTTTGTGAAATACTCCTCTCCAAGTGTTCCAACTTATCTGGAATTCATCTTTGACCCCTCACCAAGGTGGCCAATCAATCCTGCATTCTTCACTGATTGCTTTTAACATCAATGAGGAATTCTATGATCACATTTCAATCCTTGTGTCTATCATGACTAAGCTACTCTAGAACAAGGGTGACTCGGTTAACATGACTTTCAAAGACATTCAAAGGAGGTGGTAGTACAAAATAACTAAGGGACTGTGTGGGTTGAGGGTCAATAAACTCCCCCACCCCACGGTCACCCAAATTATGAAATTCCAAATGATCCCTTAGGCCCATACCCCTCCTCCCCCCACCATAGAGATGTTGCATGTATTGTCCAACAAGGCTCCACTAAAATATGAACACTAGAACCTCACTCTCAGACCAGCTGCATCTCCCTACCAAGGAGTCAAAATAGAACCAAATTTCCCAAACAATCACAACAACAGAACAAACAAAAACAATCTTGTGAAGGCACTTTTTCCTTGGTTGCTAGATTACTGCCACAAAAAACCCTAACAGATGACTACATGACCATAGCCATGGAAAAGGTATAGTTGGAGCCATGGGAGATGGGCAGTGATGGATGGCCAAGGTGGCCTTGGGATCCACATGGATCTATTGATGGTAGGATGAGTCAAAGATTGGTTTGGGATCTAGGTATCAAGGTATCCATTCATGATTGGGTGGCACAAAGGCATGATGTGGCAAAATGGTTCATATGGAATGTTGGTATCACTGTACATATGCCTTTACAGTTGAAAAATATGGAGTAATTGAGGGAAAGAAATCTTGAGGTGAGAGAATTTGAATATCCCCATTATTGGTTTCCCTTATGATGCAGTTAGGGAAGATTTATAAGGTTTGTGTCAGCCAGGTCATAGGAGCGAGATTACATCATCAGTGGACTCAGAGGGTTTTGGAAGAGTTTTATGGAGTTTGACAAGGTTCTCTTGCTATATTTCATCATCAAGGTCAAATCCACATAGTTCATTTTCTGTTCTATTGTATTATGATGATTCCTGTAAAATGGAGTTATTATTAAGCATATTTTAATTAAATATGCTAAAGGCGTTATTATGAGTGGATTATTTGGAGAAACACCTTAGTGTAATAGCTTGTTGGAACAAATATGAAGATATCTATAGGATGAGATGATGAAAAGTGGCTTTCATTGGGTGAAGAAATAATAGAGGTAGATTAATCATTTTCAAGGATTAAACGTGACTTAAATAAAATAAAATAAAAGGGAGAAGACTTTAAAATGAAGATAAAATAATAAAATAAAAGTGCTTTTAGACAATTGAAGAGAGATCCATCAATTCTTTAAAAGAGGGAAACACAAGTCATTTGGGATCATCTTAGATTGGAGTATTTTCTTGGAGAGTTTGAGAACTTGCTTTTCAGGTTCAGAGAGCCCTAGGACAAAAATTGTTGGGTTTCTTGGTGTGCTGGATGAAACCCCAACTCATTATTGTGGAGATTTCATTCAAAAATCTCATAAAGCTTCATCGACATCAGATGGTGAAAAAATTGGAGTAGATCTATGGATTGGAGTGGGGATCACCTAGATCTCCAACATGGACTTCGTTTCCAGTTTTAATTTTGGGAGGCCAATATCGATATTGCAACAATAATTTGGAGGTCATGTTGTTTATTTTGCAGCGATTTTTTATCCATTGACAACCATCTAGATATTTGTTGGTATTTGTAATACCAACAAATATGGTTATCAGAACCATATTTTTTCTGATATTATCATAACCATATCTAGATATTATATTAAAATATGGTTCTCAGAACCATATTTTAATATAATAAGGCTGAGCCTTGCTCAGTTTTCTCATGTTGCAACATTTTTGGGTTTATATTGCAAATCTAATTAAATTGTTAGCAATATCTATGGTGTGAATTGTACAAATTTTATGGTGTATTTTGGAATGAAAATGCATGGTATAATTTTTCTGAAGCGAATTCCCGATTAATTATAATTAGATAAAAAGGGATATTACATTTCAGAGATATGGATGAAGGAAGTTAGGTTTTTCTGAATTCTCCAGAAATCTTCTTTAAACAAGTAAGCTCTACATTTTCGCCATAAATTTTGTTTTGGGATGTTTCATGTTGTGCAACTTGGAGAATATAGATAAAATATATTAATGTACCCGTGTTTCAATTTTCAAACCTTAATTCACTATAATTTTGAAAATATGGTCACATAAATTTAGGCTTCCTCAGTGCTCCTGAAATCCTATTCAAACAAGCCAACTTGGTATTTTTGCTATATATTTCTTTATATGATGTTTTAGGATCTAAAATTTGGGAATAGAGGAGAGATATGAAAGTACCTATGGTAGAAATTTCAAACCCTATTTTGCTACAATTTCATAGATATGATTTGAGGAAGTCAGTGTTCCTGAATGCTCATGAAACATCCTTCTAATAGGAAAACGCAACAAGTTTTGGGAGAAGTATACTTGGTGAAGGAAGAAGCAAAAGATATTCTTAGTGAAATCAAAAGAAAATAAGAGAGCTACTGAAGATAGAGGAAACAAGAAGACTTGGTGAAAGAAGAAGCAATTAACAAACATTGTGAAGAAGCAAGCAAGTAGGTTGATGCCTACAAATCTTGCAATAGAGGGGTTGATGTCTCCTATAGGTTGGTGCCTACAAAGTAGAAAAAGGGAGTGGTGTGTTTTCTAGATTGTTTCCTACAAATAATCATAGGGGATTGGTGTCCCCTGTAGGTTGGTACCTACACAATCTTTCCTATTAAGAATTTTTGTGGTTTTCTCTCGTAAGGGTTTCTACATATATCTTGTGTTACTTGTTCAACTTATGAGATTGATGTTTTATGATGTTTGAATGGAATTAAATGAGTAAAATTGTAATTATACAAATTCACCCTACTCTCAGTGTAATTGTGAGTTCCAACATCCAATAGGTTGGTTCCTATATACATTTATAAAGATAAGTATTTGTAGATTTTCTTGCAAGGGTTTCCATGTTAAACTTTGTGTAATGTTATTTGAGTTTACTTGCATTTAATGTTTTAAATTTAACGAATGATTGATGAATGATCATTTAAAATAATGAAAGGATATTATACCAATTCGTCCCACCCCTTAATATAAACACAAGTTTAACTTGCTTAAGGGTCTTCCACTTGCTCAAGATCGTGACCATGCTATGCATTTGCAACCTGGAATTGTAACACCTATCATTAATCCTTATAGGTATACATATGCATAGAAGAGTGATATTGAGCATGTGGTTCAAGAAATGTTAGAGGTTGGCATCATTCAAACCTAGCCAAAGTTCTTTCTCTTCACCAGTGAAGATGTTAGAATCCATGGGGAGATTGTTGGCATTATGGTGTGCATGGATCCAGCTAGTTGATGTTGGCATGAGTTCATGATGACAACTAGCTTATGTTGGCATTGATGTCAACCATTGTAGCCTAGCTTATGTTTGGATGCCATTCATTATAGCATGGTTGTAGCTAGTTGTGTTGGCATCGGGATGAGTGTGTTGGCATTCACTTAAACCTTAGGATGTCAACCTTATGAGGTTATGCACTTATGTCAACCTCATGATGATGTAGATTGATGGAGAAATTGGCGTGTGTCAGTATGTGTTGGCATTGATATTGATCTTGTATGATGACACACTTGATGGCATGGTATCAGATGATGACATTGGCGGATGATGATCAAGCCTACATGTGATGGTTGATGGAACACTAGTTGAATTGTCAACTAGGTATTCATGTCTATGCTTATAAGGATGACTCATTGTAGTGATATGATGGCCTGATGATGGTGTTGTAGAGGTGTTTGTAGGCATTTTCAGATGTGTTGTAGCTTATGAATATGATCGATGGAGAGTGGAGGACTTTTTAGCACTCTTTCCAACCTTGTTTGTTGGCCTTCAAGGTAAATTTAGCAGTGACATTTGGGAGACTTGTTTGATCCACTTGCAAATGTGTCAAAGGCTATGTCAGAGATTCAGAGGCTTGCACAAGAGATAGAGAAGAGAATCCAATAGGTGACAGAGGTTCAGAGCTGTAGGTTTGATGTTTTCACCTATGCTCTGTCCTAGTCGCTCCCTTATAGGCTCATGAGAGCAACTAAAAAGTCTCAGTCGCATGGAGAGAGGCCTACGAGAGTGACTATACCTTCTATTCCAGTTTAGACAGTGTCAAGCGTGTGACCAAGGCATTTCACAGGATTTTCTCTGCATTCCTGGCACTGTTTGGAAGAAAATTAAATTGGGAATTCCTAGAGGCTTCCAGAAAAAAGTGAAAAAGGTTGGAAATGGTTTGAAATGGTCCTCCCAAGATGTTAATGCATCTATTGCACAAGTCGTGGTGTTAGTGAATTGATTTGGTACAATTTGTGCACCTTTGATCTTAGCTCCAAGCTTAATTTCGCCTTACATGTTTTATATTCTTGTCTTGTGAGATTTGCGACTATTGATGATGGTAGATGTTGAGTGTATGTGTGGACAAAAGGTTGAATAGTGAGATTATGCTCCAGATCTTGAGCAGACCATAGATGCTTCAGTTTATGAGTGTTAATGAGTTAATAGTGAGCATATATGAAGCATGTTGAAGAATAGACCAGAATTGAAGCTATTGGAGTAAAGATTGATTTTGAGATTTTTGTATGTTGTTAGGTATTATTTATGTTGGTGATTCTCACACTTGTTTTTTGTAGGAGTTTTTGATGCATTTGGCACATATCCATAGTGTCTTTAGTTGCTAATTGTATTATGCAACATAATTTTTTGTGAGGATCTGATTGTTTTTAGATTCGTTGTGGCCACAATTTTGATATTTGGAGAGCATATGTTTTGTGAATTTTTTATTTGATTTGATGATGAGATCTTGCTAACAAGAGCATGTATGTAGAGATGAATTCTTTTTGAGCAAGGAGTCTTGGATCCAATTTGAAAATAGAGGAAAGGAGGCTGCATAGTGTTTGAGGTGCAGTGACTTCATGAGGGAGGAGCAGTGATATCGAAGCTTCAATGAAAGGAACAGTTTCTCATCTGATGGTAGTTGGATAGTCCAATCGGAGTTGGGTGAGGATCAATTGATCATGGTGAATTTCAGCAGATAGTAGTCCATAGATCCATAGAGAACAAAGTCTTCTAAGTTGATTAGTAGTATCGAGTCTCCTAGCATATAAGAGTTGGAATTTTGTATATGAGGTCAAGTTTCCATGTTGATGGGAGTCAATAAGCTATGTAAAAGACCAATTGCTTGACTAATAGAAATTCAGAGCAAAGTAGTAGCAAGAAGTGTGGTTTTTCTCCCAGAAGGGTTTCCACCCAAAATCTTATGTCTTATGTGTGATGATGTGATTGTGTGAATTGTTTATTGTTTATATTGTTGCTTATGGTTTTAAATTATGCTTATGTGATGCACATGTTTAATGAGTTGCTGCTAATATGTATGTGATTCAGTAAGTGAAGTTAATAAAAGGAAAAAATCATATATAGATCAAACTACTGATTCACCTCCCCCTGTCCCCCTCAATAGTGCTCAAAGGTTTCCAACAGGTGATGGGTATAAAAAAAAAGGATCATTCATGGCATATGTCTCTAGATTATAGGTAGCTCAACAAAATAAAAATCAAGGATAACTTTCTTATTCATGTCATTGGTGAATTTTTAGATGCATTGCATGGAGCAATTTTCTTTACTAAGTCCAATCTTCATTTATGATATCATCAAATCAAAATGAGGCAAGAAGACAATCCTCAAACTTTTAGAATATATAAATGTCATTATGAGTTTTTTCTTATAATAATCTTACCAACTTAATAAGATCTTTACCGAGTTCTCATTTTTTTGTTAGCTACATCAGCTTATGCTTTTCATGTTGATTTTGAAAAGTGGTGATGCAACATCACCTATTTTTCATTTCAAGTTTAAAATTCCAACAATTTTTATCTATGACATTAAACACCAACTATCATGATTGCGAGAGAAAAGAAAAACCACGTTGGAATTTTCACTATAACTTATTTATGAGATGTTTTAGACTATGAAATCTTGAGGTGACAAATGAGAGATCTCTAGTTACCCATGGAAAAAATTTCATACTTTGGTTTTCTAAAATTTTAGATATATGCCTAGTGGAATTTATGGTTTTTTAATAGTCTTAAAATAAACTTCAAATAGGCTAGTTTGATATTTTTTCTATAATTTATTTTTGGGATGTTTTCAGCCGTGAAAATTTTATAGACCTATGGATACATATAGAAATACCTTAGGTAAAAACTTGAAACTTTTGTATACTATACTTTTAAAGACATTCCTTTTGGAAGTTATGGTTGTCGGATGATCCTAAAATCAGTTTCAAATAGATTAGTTTGTAATTTTTGGTGTAACTTCTTTTTTGGGACATTTTAGGATGTAAAATTTTCAAAGATATGATGAGACATACAAAAGTACCTCTTTTAGAAATTTTAGAATCATATTTGCAAAATTGGATACATGACATGCTGTATAAGTTTGTTCTTTGGAAGAGGCCAAAATCAACAAATTTTGGGAGAAGGAGACCTAGTGAAGGAAAATCCAACAAGAATACATGGTTAAGGCAAAATAAGTGAATATGCCTGGTGAAGGTAGAAGTAGCAAGTAGACTCATTGAAGTAGGTTGGTTCCTATAAATATTTGCAATAGTGGGCATTGGTGTCTCCAAGAGGTCGGTGCCTATGAATATTTACAGTGGTGGGGATTGGTTCCACCATTAGGTTGTTGCCTATGAGTATTTGCAACAATAGGGATTGACATCTTCAGTAAGTTGGTGCCTACAAATATTTGTAACAATAGGTTGGTTCCTACAAAGAATTATAAAAAGAAGCTTTATGGTTTTCTGGCAAAAAGGTTCTCACGTAAATCTTGTGTTCCATGTTCTATATTTGACAAATCTCATGTGTGATTTTTTTCTTATGGTTCATGAATGTTTTATTAATTAAAATTTTTATTATATTGATTCACCCACACCCATCCAACTTCAATATAAGCTTGTGTTCAACACTTAATTGGTTCATAATTCATCTTATTATCCTCAATTCGAAGGAAAAACTAAGAGTGTAGATAAATATTTGGAAGGATATATTTGTTGCTTTACATATGATAATCAAACATAATGGGTCAAGTGGTTTCCATTGGTAAAATGGTGGTAGAACACATCATTCCATACTTCATAAAAGTTGTCCATATCTATGGAATTTTATGGATATCATCCTCTCTCCATTACATCAACCTTGGAATGGATTGCAAAGGTTCACACTGGTGGATAACATAGGGCACCAACATGATGTTCTCAAACCATTGAAGGACAAATTGGTTATAACACAAAAGAGGATGAAACAACAGGAAAATAAAAATCATAATGAAAAGGAATTTGTGTTGGGTGTGGAGCCTGATTATCTTCTTTATTCAAAGGTTTCAGCCGGATGTATACCCCAAAAAGATTGTACACCCCTCCATGCAGGGGGGTAAATCCCCCCTACTGGGGGGTCCGGGGGCCAGCAGTCCCTCGGCGGGGGTTCGGGGGCAGCGCCCCCGAAGCTAAAAATAGATGTAAAATTGCCTTGTAAAAGTCTAGTAATTTCTAGTCAATCTAGGCCGTTCATTAGGCAGATGATCTGACGATAGAAGTTATGTTTAATTTAGGGATTTTTTCCCTAGAAGGCAACCCCTCACTATATATGAGGGAATTGTATTGCGTCTATGCACATCTATATTCTAAGTGAGGAAGAGAGAGGAGATTGAGAGAGAAGAGGGTGTTACAGCGGATCTGATGTAGGTTGTATCTCTTCAGTTTGCTGGATAATATAATAAAAGAAGGACTAGCTGTGTCTCCGTGGGCGTAGCCCAAACTAGGTGAACCACGTATATCTGTGTCTCTCTTGTTTCATGCGTTTTCTGTGTTTATATTTTTGCAATATTTTATGTGTTCCATTGCTCTATAATATATAATTTTCTAACAACTGGTATCAGAGCCGAAGGTCTATTTGGCTGATAAACTCACAGGAGAGAAGGGTTCCTAGTTCAAGTGGGAGCAATGGCGGAAGATGGTAGGTTTAGGGTCGAAAAATTCAATGGCCAAAACTACCTGCTGTGGAAGATGCAGATGGAAGATTATCTGTATCAAAGAGATCTATACCTACCATTGAGTGGAAAGACAAAGAAGCCGACGAGTATGACAGACACAGAATGGGATATTCTCGACAGAAAAGCACTTGGAACAATATGGTTGTGCCTAGCGGCGTCGGTAGCGTTTAATATTTCAAAGGAAACGACAACACAAGGCTTAATGTCGGCATTGGCCAAACTATATGAAAAACCCTTAGCCTCAAATAAGGTATTTCTTATGAAGTGTTTATTTAATATGAAGATGTCAGAAGGTGGATCTGTTGTAGATCATTTAAATGATTTTAATACAGTTACAAGTCAGTTAAGTTCTGTAGGGGTAAATTTTGATGATGAAGTTAGGGCTCTGTTATTTCTGTGCTCATTGCCAGAAAGTTGGAATGGTTTAGTTATGGCCGTTAGTAACTCTATCTCTGGATCTAGTACTTTAAAGTTTGATGATGTTGTCGGTGCAATCCTTAGCGAGGAAATGCGACGGAAAAGCTCCGGTGAGACATCAGGTAATGCTTTGACTGCAGAGACTAGGGGAAGAAAAATGGAAAGAGGAAAGAGCCCAGGATATCACAGTAAGTCAAGAAAAGGCAGATCCAAGTCCAAATTGGGGATAGTGTGCTGGAAATGCGGGAAGAAAGGACACCTGAAGAAAGACTGCAAGTCTCAGAAGGGAAAAGAAGGAGACGCGCAACAAGAAGCTAATCATGAAGCGAATGTAACAAGTGATGTGTTGCAATATGCTTTGATTCTTTCATTAGAAAATATTATTGATGCCTGGGTGGTAGATTCAGGGGCCTCATTCCATGCCACACTTGATAAGAAACATTTTCATGATTATGTTCAAGGAGATTTTGGACAAGTTCGATTGGGTGATGATAAACCCTATAAAATCGTTGGAATGGGTACAGTTTTCATAAAATAGAAAAATGGAAATCAGTGGCTATTGAAGGAGGTAAGACATGTTCCAGATCTGAAGAAAAATCTGATTTCAACAGGGCAGTTGGGAGGTGAAGGTTGTGTAACTAATTTCACAGATAAAACCTGGAAGGTCACCAAAGGAGCCTTGGTAATAGCAAAAGGTGAAAAGGTTGGTACATTGTATTTATGTAATGGTATTTCTAATTCTGTTAATGCGTTAACCTCTACAAGAGAAGATACGACATTGTGGCATCATAGGCTCGGGCACATGAGTGAGAAGGGGATGCAGATTCTTCACTCAAGAAATTTGTTGCCAGGTTTGAAGCATGTTGATTTAAAAATCTGTGAGAATTGTGTTTATGGAAAACAGAAGAAAGCCAGATTCCTTAGAGTTGGGAAAGAAAAGAAGAGCGAAAAATTAGAGCTTGTGCATACAGATGTTTGGGGACCTACTCAGGTATCATCTCTTAGTGGCTCTCGTTATTATGTTACTTTTATTGATGATGCAACTAGAAAAACCTGGATTTATTATATTCGAAATAAATCTGATGTATTTGATACTTTCAAGAAATGGAAAGCTTTGGTTGAAAATGAGACAGGGAAAAGGTTGAAGTGTCTCAAATCAGATAATGGAGGTGAATATTGTAGCAAAGAGTTTGATAGGTACTGTTCAAAGAATGAAATTCGTAGAGAGAAGACAGTTCCAGGAAAAACCACAAGAAAATGGTGTGTCAAAAAGGATGAACAGGACAATCATGGAGCATGCAAGGTGCATGAGATTGCATGCAGGATTGCCTTTACAATTTTGGGCAGATGATGTAGATACTACTATTTATCTAATAAGCAGAGGGCCTTCAAGTTCCTTAGATGGTGGTATTCTAGAGGAGGCATGGACAGGTAAAAAGGTAAACTACTCATTTTTAAACACTTTTGGTTGTGAAGCCTTTGTCCACATTAATAAAGAAAATAGAACAAAGCTTGAGGCAAAATCAAAGAAATGTACCTTTATTGGATATGGTGTTAATGATTTTGGTTATCACTTATATGATTATGAAAATCACAAAATCATTAGGAGAAGAGATGTAATATTCAATGAAAAGGTCTTGTCTAAGAATCAGTTGCAAGAAAAGAAACAAGAAAAAGAAAACATAGAAAACACAGTGCTTGACGATATCACAGGAAAAGTGATGGTGCCTAAAAATCATAATGATCAACAACCAGAACAACAACCATAGTGGCAACAAGCACTTCAAACACCTGAAAGTGGTGTTAGAAGATCTACTAGGATAAGTAGACCCCCTGAACAATACTCTTCTTTATTATATTATGTATTGTTGACTGATCCTGGTGAACCAGAATGTTATGAAGAAGCAGTGCAGGCAGAAACCAGGAAGAAGTGGGAGCAAGCCATGAAAGAATAGATGGACTCCTTAGCACATAACCAGACTTGGGACTTAGTCAGGTTGCCTACAGGTAAAACAACATTGCAGAATAAATGGATTTACAGGCTGAAGGAAGAAGATGGAGGAAAATAGAGGTACAAAGCTAGACTTGTAGTGAAGGGGTTTGCACAGAAGAAAGGTATTGATTTTGATGAAATATTTTCTCCTGTTGTTAAAAAGACTTCAATTAGAACTATTTTAAGTCTAGTAGCAGCTGAAGATTTGCATCTTGAGTAGTTAGATGTAAAGACAACCTTTCTCCATGGGGATTTGGAGGAAGAGATATATATGCAGCAGCCACAAGGATATGAGGTAAAAGGGAAGGAGAAACTAGTGTACAGGTTTAAGAAGAGCTTGTATGGCTTAAAACAGGCTCCAAGGCAATGGTATCTAAAATTTGATAGGTTTATGTCTGAACAAGGTTATACTAGATGTCACTCTGATCATTGTGTTTATCTCAAAAGGCAAAATGATGGCAGCTATATTATATTGTTATTGTATGTAGATGATATGTTTGTTGCAGGTTCTAACATGCAAGAAATAAATGTGCTCAAAAGGAAATTGACAAACTCATTTGCAATGAAGGATTTGGGTGTTGCAAAACAAATCCTTGGTATGAGAATAACTAGAAGAATCGGAAATTAACATTGTCTCAAAGTGAGTACATAGAAAAGGTGTTGAAAAGGTTTAATATGCAGAATGCAAAACCAATTAGTATACCTTTGGCTAGCCATTTCAAATTAAGTAAGGAGGTATGTCCCAAGACTCAGGAAGAAATGGCTCAGATGTCTAAAGTTCCATATGCATCAACAGTTGGAAGCTTAACGTATGCAATGGTATGCACAAGGCTTGATATTGCACATGCAGTGGGAGTTGTAAGCAGGTACATAAACAATCCAGGAAAAGAACATTGGATGGCGGTGAAGTGGATTCTCAAGTATTTAAGAGGTACCACAAATCAAGCATTATGCTTTGGTGGTTCAAACATTACTTTACAGGGATATGTTGATGCAGATATGGTAGGTGATAGAGATAACAAGAGGAGCACAACAGGGTATGTGTTTACTGTAGGTGGAACAACTGTCAGTTGAGTTTCAAAAATCCAAAGTGTTGTTACACTTTCAACAACAGAAGCAGAGTATGTTGCTGCTACAGAGGCTAGTAAAGAAATGATTTGGTTACAAAGGTTTCTGGATGAATTGGGCAAGAAGCAGGAGTTGGGTAGGTTATACAGTGACATCCAAAGTGCCATACATCTTGCAAAGAACTCTGCATTTCATTCCAAGACTAAACATATACAGCTCAAGTACCATTTCATACGGTCGGCATTGGAAGATGGACAGTTGAAGCTGGAAAAGATACACACTAGCCAAAATCCTGCATATATGTTAGCAAAAGTTGTAACCAGGGAGAAACTAAGAATCTTCTCAGTTTCAATTGGTCATCAAGTTTGATGAAGAAGATGAGAAATAGCCAGGTCCAAAGTGGAGGCATTGTCTAGCAAATGAAGCAGCGGTGGAGTCGCTATAATCAATCTCCAAGTGGGAGATTGTTGGGTGTGGAGCCTGATTATCTTCTGTATTCAAAGGTTTCAGCCAGATGTATACCCCATAAATACTGTACACCCCTCCACGCAGGGGGGACTTGTCCCCCCCGCGGGGGTTAAACCCCCCCCCCCCCGGCTGGGGGGTCCAGGAGCCAGCGGTCCCCCGACAGGGGTTCGAGGGCAGCGCCCCCAAAGCTAAAAATAGATGTAAAATTGCCTTGTAAAAGTCTAGTAATTTCTAGTCAATTTGGGCCATTCATTAGGTGAATGATTTGACGGTAGAAGTTATGTTTAATTTAGGGTTTTTTGCCCTAGAAGGCAACCCCTCACTATATATGAGGGAATTGTATTGCGTCTATGCACATCCATATTCTGAGTGAGGAAGAGAGAGGGGATTAAGAGCGAAGAGGGTGTTACAGCGAATCTGCTGTAGGTTGTATCTCTTCAATTTACTGGATAATTTAATAAAATAAGGACTGGCTATTTCTCCGTGGACATAGCCCAAACTGGGTGAGCCACGTATATCTGTGTCTCTCTTGTTTCATGCGTTTTCTGTGTTTATATTTCTGCAATATTTTATGTGTTCCATTGTTCTGTAATATATAATTTTCTAACAATTTGAAGTGTGGGATTGGGTATTTTTTAGAGTACAACCATAAAAATAGATGTCCCCAAAGGGGAAAAATGATAATGAATTAGCAATGAAGTACTATGAGTCCTATAACGTGTTGTAGAGGATTGGAATTATGGCTTACAAATCGGATTTGCATCCATATTCATGTGTACATCCAATCTTCCATGATTCTTGCTTAAATAATGTAATCAATGACAATATCTCAGTCCAAACTATTTTACCAAAAATTTGATTAATAAGGGAAAATCGTACTAAAACTAGATACAATCTTCAAAACAGGGATTAAGTACCAAAGAAATTAAGTAATTAACTAGTCTCTCATCAAATAGAAGTGCCTATTTATGGAAGAGGTTACACGCAAAGATGAGTTATTCATACAAAAACTATCAAATTTAGTCAAGCGTTGAGAACAACACTTATTTGAAGGGGATGAGTATGTTAATCCTTACCCCATGTTAACCCTAAAACCCTTTACTAAGCCCTATATATTGAATTATTACATGTGTATCGTTATATTATTATGTAGGCTAGAACATTTCATTGTACCCTTTCATTATAATTGTACCCTTTGTCACACACACATATACACCAATGAGGCCTAGTCTTAGGATCATTTCATCTTGTCTTATATATTGTATTCATTGTAAAAGGAAGTTCCCCCCTTGAAGTGGACTATAATTATTGACTTCTTATCATTTTTAAGGCATATGATTCATAACAAACTTCGAGGAAAAATTTATGATATACTATTTGTAGATGGACTAATTTTCCATGCTTTTTCTAGAAAAAGAATTCATCAATTTATTTTTCTTGTAAAAATGATTCACCCAAATTCTATAGGTTACAATTATTTTATCTTAAACATCACCAAAATTTTATAGAGACTATATAAAATCATTAAAATGTTTAATATTTTTAGAAAAATATCACCAAACATTTTATAGTTTGCATATTAAGGACTAGTAAAATTTGACAAAATTTCTAAAATTTATGATAAATATCCACCTTAAATTTTTCCCTAACAAACTTACCTTTTTAAAATTAATATATACTTTATCTGCATTCCAGTTATGGCATGGTCTTCATTGATTTTAATTAATGAATATTTTTATTACACGTTTAGGTTGAATATTATGATTTGCCAAGATATATCTCCCAAATTAAACATAACAAAAATATAAATGTTTTTTATCCATTATTTATATAAAATCAAACATTTATTAAAATTTGATTCTATCTCCCAATGTCTCCTCATTGCTTATCCAAAGAACCTTTTGGATATCTGCCTACTAACATATCTATAACCTTTCATTATACATATAAAAATTCAATATATTAATTAATGTATCAATTAATTTTTCATTTTTATTAATTTGTAAAATCCACATTGATCCTATCCAAATTTTATAATCTAGTAATTAATTTTAAAGTACAAAATGAACAAATGTAATCTGCAGTGTTTCTACTTAGTACTTATCTTTTATGCAAAAAGTAATTTATAGCAGAATAATTTCGATGAGAGAAATTATAGGGTAGCATAATATAGAGTTACTATATTAAAAAACATGGAACATTCAATTAATTAAAATGGTCACCTACATGCTCATGGGCATAGAATAGAAAGTGACACTGTGTTTTGTTAAGCCACTCCATGGTGAAAAGGCTATCGATTCAAAACCCCGTGGGTAAAAATCCAGCCATGTTAGGGCTTGGTGTGGCCCGGGCTAGTTGTGATCCCAAGTGATTTTGAAGACTTAAAAGTCGTGGATCTTGGTTACTCAAGTCACAAGATATGCATCACAATCATCTCAAGACTCACAATACTTGACAAACAAACAAAAAAGTGGTTGCCTACATGGATAAATAATTGTTAATTACGTAAGTTTTGTTTTTTAATTTTCGAAATATTTAATTTTTATAAAAACTTTAATAATTGTTTTGAAACTTTTCAAATCAATTGAAAGTCAAACATTTCATTTGACAAACTAATTACAATATAGACTTATTACCACATATCATGGACATTTGAATACAAATTGATATATATATATATATATATATATATATATATATATATATATATATATATATATATATATATATATATATATATATATATATATATATATGTAAGGGACTTTGCATTACAGTAGGATTACATTTATATTCTTCAGAGAATTAGAGCTCAACGAAGATTGACCATAAACATGGGCTTGAGATTGTGAAAGCATGCGGTAGAGGAATATGGAGAGGTCTCTTATCCCAATGGAGAAATCAAAGAACCTTTGTTCCATTACATTGTAGAAAAATATGAAGAATCATGACTACAACTGAGAATGTTTCCTTGAAAGACCATCATCAGGCAGGAAATATGGCAACGCTACCTTGAAAAACTGACCATTTCAACTAATGCTCAAGGAGGTTCTCCTAACCACGAGGCATGGTTTGTAGTAGTTCAGATCATCTGGTAGTGGGAAGCCCCTAGAAGGTTGGAAACTTGGAGTGCACTGGAGAGAGCCACTAACATGGGTGCCTTGACTACTGACCTAGCTTTTATGACCACCACATTTTCCACCAGAAGGCCCTGAACCAATAGAGACATATTTCAATTCAGCATGAGACTAGCATTGACATGGTGAGAGGTTGTGAGGCGTGTTATGGGGAGCATCCACCTACACTAGAGAGAGTGAGGAGTCAACCACAATATTAGTTGAGGGATATTATGAAACCTGAATCTCCATACCTAGAAGACATGAAATTCATCAATAGGTCGACTTCACGTGTTGCAAATGACATTCTAGATTCAGTACATTTCCTTCTAGCAAGATGTTGGTATCTTCTTGGTCCCGATAATGGTGCCCCAGGATGTTGCACAGGGCCCAAAGATGGTCACCCGAGACCTAGAGATTACAAGATTTAGCACTTGCCACCATTATTCTGAAGTGGTGTGGATACCACAGTCAAAATGTTCATCACTGTGCCCATTCCAGGGAGAGTTGGGAGATTGGCCTGGCCCACAACCTCCTTTGCTTGGCCTTCCTCATTCACAGACCATAGATGCAAAGAATACAAATGCAAATGAGAAACCAAATAAAACAAAGTAACCTCTTTCACGTGGATGGAGAAGTTGATGGCCATGTCGACAACTATCAACAATATAATGAGAAGCATGGGATGTCAAACACCGAGTGTGATGAGCATGCACTTAATGCACTTTAAATGTAGGGTGGTGGTGGACTTCACACCACCGCCAAACTCCAAATTCGATACATGGAGAAACACAAGACAAATGCATCGTCAAACGCTCACCCTATGTTTATGTGTTGGCTTCATTGAGAACATTGAAGATTTGTGCTATCATGTTGCCACCTAGATCCGGGGTTGTGTTTAAAATATTATTTTCATTTTTCCTTTTATAATTGAAATATTGATTTTAATTATAATTATAACTATACAGTATACATAAATTTTAATTTAAAATAATAATTTTTAAATTAATTTTTAAAGGAAACAATTACAAGAAAAAATACTCATCATGATCTTACCAAAGGTAAAAAAAAACATTGGGGAAACAACTATAAGGGGCCCTTCAATAATGAAACAAATTAACTAGGGAGGTAAAAAAGGAAAAAAGAAGGAGGCACTCTCTTCTCAGGAAACACACAAGACAAGACAAATCAGAATTGAAACATATGCATTAAACAAAGGGAAGAGTAAGGATGGACATCAAAGAAACAAGGGATTATATAGTCCCACAACCTCACCTTTAGTATGGTCTCTAGAACTATATGTAAACAAGGTCATGACTGTGAAAAAGGAGATTGAAATTTCAGAGACAAAGGTATAGCAAGAAGAAAACCAGATAAAAGAAATCACAAAAGCTGGAGGGGGGATTGAAAGAGAGAACAAGTTGTTAAAAGAACAGACAAGAAGCCTACAAAAAAAAATGGAGAAAGGGCAACAAGAGCTAATCAACTTAAAGCAAGAAATGGAACAGACAAAAGAAACAAAAAAAATCGATTAGAGCCAATGGGAGCGGCTAGCACAAGACAGATGGAAAAGTTATAGTCAGTAATTGTAGACATGGAAATAAGAGAAAACAAGCTAATGGAGAAAATAAAAGAGGCTAAATCCTGGGCCCAGGTGGTAAAAGAACCGACAAGTGAACAAAAGGAAATTATATAAAAACAAATCAAGAGACAAATGACAGAGGAAAGGGACAGAAAAGAAAAAGCAAAAAATATCATCATCAAAGGTTTGAAAGAGTTCAGGGAAAAAGAGAGAACAAATATTCTAGCAAGGGATTTTCTCAAGGAGAAGCTACGTTGGATAGGTGAGATTCAATAGGCAAACATGATAAGAAATATTATGGGAGTAGGAATGGAAAAACACGTGAGAGTTACTTTGAGATGCATGGAGGACAAGGGGAGGATCCTAAGGAATAGAGGGTTTCTTAAAGGCACTCGTATCTACCTAGATGAAGACTTAACACTCATCCAACAAGAAGAAAGGAGGAAAGAATGGGAGAAAGTAAAGTCAATAAGAGAGGCAAGAAAGTGGGCATGGTTGAAAAATGGGAAATCCCAAGTAAATGATAGAGTAACACATAAGAAATAGGGATTTGGGACCCCACGGGAGTACCTAAACATAGTAAGCTGGAATTGTAGAGGCTATCCATGGAGAAGGGGACTGGGGTTTGGGTCCATAGATGAGGGTAAAGACATCATTTTCCTTATGGAAACACACAAACACAATGGATGTAGAATTCCAGACTTCGAAGGATACACTAAAATATTTGTTTGGAATGAAGAAACAAAATCAGGTAAAGGGCATGGAGGAATAACAATCCTAATAAAATAAATATGGACCAGGATTATAAAACTAGAGAAAGAAGACCCAAATAAACAATTTATATGGCTGAAAATAACAGATATGGACGCAACAATATGGCTGGCTACTTGCTATTTTGCCCCAAAAAGCTCAAAATTCTACAAAAAATGGAACCTAGATAGCGAAGATCCATATGTAGCATTAAAAAACGATATTTCAAGCTTTAGTACTAAGGGAGAAATATTCCTAATTGGTGATTTTAATGCAAGAACAACAAACAATCAATCTATTTAGTTGGGCAGCGGTACAGGAGGGGATAACAATCCGTTATGGCTTAGAGAGAATGAAGAACACCCTTGGAGGAGGATATTGAAAGATGGGAAAGGGAAGGTTTCACAGTTTGGAGTAGAACTATTAGGCCTTTATAGCCTAAATGACATGGTTATATGTAAAGGCATGAAAAATTGGCTGAAGTCCAATAGTATTACTTGTAAAACATACAACGGGCAAAGCAAAATAGACTATGTTATATGCTCTCAAACGTCTATTTCCAAGTTGTTGAACTTTAATATTGAGTCTTGCCCTATATAGCTAGACTCTAACCATTTGCCTCTTCTTATTAAGCTTGGTATATGATCTGAAATGGAGCATATTAGTAATACTATGCTAATTCCCAATTAGAATAAAACCAAAGATGCTTATCATTTGCTTATCAAGTGCTTAAGGATTCACTATGTTTGCTTAATTAACTGATTCCCATGAGAGTTTCTTATGTAAATGTTATAAACAATTTAACATAAAACACATGCTAAACAAGAACAAAAAAATAGTAAAGAACATCAATGTACAACACACAACACAAAGATTTGATGAGGAGTTCACCCCTCTAGGTGTAGGTTTTAATCCCATACAAAAACTACCTACATACTAATTCTAAAAACAGAAAAGAAATAATAGCGAGAGCATAACACATAAAACAAATATACACAGAGATTTTCCCCTGGATCACAAATCGGGACTACCAGATTGATTTTTCATTATGTTCCTTTCAATGTTACAATACATATATATACATGCCGAAGCATCCAATACCATGGACCAAAAACCATAGCGCCCAAAACCATGTGCGAAAACCATGCACAAAACCATGGACAAAACCATGTGACGAGGGGGCTCCGCCCCCCATCTAACCCCCTGGTTTAGCTAGGGGGGTACTCATGGAAATAATATAACACAACCTAACCCCAGGGCTAGGTCTCCTTGGTCCAACTTCAAATGCTTGGGCCTCTCCATTATGCTCAAAATTACAACAAAAAGTGTGTTTACAATGCTCAGATGCCTCTGCAACCTGTCTCAATGAGTTCATAATACTAAAAAATGGTTATTTAGCCTTTTTTTTCATTCCATTTGGATAAGAATTGAAGAAGTTATGACTTCTTCTAGTTCTCCCATTATTTGTTCCACAAAATGCTCCAAAACCGACAGAAAACCACATTTTCGCTCCAAAATCCGCTAACCGAGTGAGATTTTTTCCGTGTCACGGGCCATAACCTGTCGGCCGGATCGCAAATTGCAATTGGCGATGTGTGGCAGTAATACTGCGGGCTTGTTCTCTGCATGATTACGATATGTGATTGTGGTTTATCACATCGCAATCCGGGCCAATATTGCATCGTAACCTGGGCCGATATCGCATCACAACATCTAGGGACCGATTCTTATTGCCAATGCGTCACATCACATTGCTACTCCCAACCTTGCTTGCGATTTGCGATAGGCGAGGGCCAATGGCAGCCTGCCACTTGGCACCTCCTCATTCGCTAAAGGGTTTTGTCACATCATCCAATCCTGCCTTGTAGACAAGTCAAACTTGAACTTTGACTTGCTCTAACTTCTGCATACGAACTCAGATTTGAGTTTCGTTCACATCATTGGATTCAGAATGACAAGCACTTTGATATGAAGCTAAACCTATCAAGATTCTGACACTTTGATTTTTGAACATAATTTTGAGCATCTAATCAGTATAAATACAAAGGATCGAAAGGGGGAACACCCCCATCATTCACACAAGAAAGTTTTAGAGCATGGGAGAATGATCTTAAACCAAGAAAATAAGGACCTCCCTAGAGATTCTCTTAAAGAACACCTCCGTCTGGCCAAAAACAACAATAGGGATTGCAAGAATAGTGGAAGAGATAAAAGATATTCTTGCAGTAGTAGGTTGATCCCCTTAATACACAAAGCTCTAAAGGTATGTAAGATATCTAGACCTATGAAGAGGATTAAAAATACCTTCCCAACTAATCCTTGGTATGATAAAGAATGTAAGGATGTGAAAATATTTCACAAATAAAAGTCAAGCAAAAAAAACAAGATTATATATAAACAATTGATAAAATCAAAGGAAAAAAAGTTATGTGATTTTAAGAAGGAAGGAATTAATTTCTTTGGGAAAACATAATCCCAAAGGTTTCTGGAAGGAACTACAACAAAAGAAAAAGAAAATAGAAAACACTATCACAGAGGCTCAATGGTTAGACTATGCAAAACTTCTTTATGAGCGAAAAATTGAGAAAAGTAAGCCTCCCATAAGGGTCTCCTCAACAGAGCTATTTCCAGTTGCTGATATTGACCAAGGTATATAGAAAATGGAAAATGGCAAGGTGCAGGACATTGACAATTTGCAGGCATAATTTTTAAAATGGGAAATGAAGCTTCTATCCCCACACATCAAAGAGATATTTAACAAAGTCAATCAAGACAACTTTTCGGTTGAGTGGAGAACCGGTGTTGTTATACCTCTTCACAAAACCAAAGATATCAATAACCCTTCTAACCATTGTACTATTATGATCAAACCTCTTCTTGGAAAAAAATTTGGGAACATGCTATAGCACAAAATCATCGAATGGGCAGAAAAAGAGGGAAAACAAGCAAAGGGACAGGTTGGCTTCAGGCCTAAACATTCTATCATTGATCATTACATCACTCTAAGACACTTCATTGAAAAAGTTTGCGACAACCAAGGTGGGGAAGTATTTTGTTGCTTTGTTGACTTCAAAAAAGCCTTCGATACCGTCCCTAGAGATAAACTATGGCACAAAATGGAAGAACTAAAGGTCCCAAAGGAATATAGGGCAGTTGTTCATAAGCTTTATGAGAGGGTTAGAGCCAGAATCAAAACAAAGGAAGGCATGTCTGAATGCTTTGATAGTGACATAGGAGTCAAACAAGGATGTCCTCTTTCTCCCACATTATTTGGTTTATATATTGATAAGCTTGAAGAGTGGATAAACAATACTAAAGGAGAAGGCATCCAACTGGAAAGATATGTGGTGAAACTACTTTTATATGCATATGACCTTATTCTTATTGCTAAATCGACACAATGTTTAAGAGAACACTTGAAATCTTTAGAACACTTTTGTCAAGAGGTGGGAATGCAAGTAAATCCCAGCAAAACTAAAGTCGTGATTTTTTCTTTGAAAAGAAAGAAGCATCAGGGTACTTTTCTCTTTGAGGGCAACCCCTTGGAGGTGGTAGATGAGTACAAGTATTTAGGAATTGACTTTCACTATAGGCTTAGCTGGGAGACATGTAGATCAAAGAGAATCCAAGGAGGGTGGAAAGCTTCTTACCTCCTTCAGAACAAGTGTAGACAGGCAGAACTATGGGATTGGAAGACTAAGAAAACCCTCTTTGGTATATTAGTGGTGCCAGTTATCCTCTATGGTTGCGAAATATGGGGGAGAAACATGTCAAGCCACAAATGGTGACAAATAGAAAAAATTCAAAAGTACCTGATCAGAAGTAGCCTCAAAGTTAAATCAACGATCCCATATGATATCCTTTTAGTTGAGGCTGGTATGTTTTCCATTGAGGCATCAACAATCATTCATTTTATAGGTTAGGTCTAAATAAGGTTGAAAATTTGGATAAGCATCGGTGGCGCAAATTGGTTGTTGAAGAAGAGATAAACCGACGAAAAGACATGGATGAAACAAAATAAAAAGTGGTTAGGCAAATGGGACATAAATCTTCATGATTTCCCTCATGCTAAGGAGGAGATAAAAGGTCCGTGTTAGAAAAATTTAGGACTGCCATGTGGACAAAGCAGGTAGGCAAAAAGAAAGCATATTATGTCAAAGAATTTAACCCAATGTGGAAGCATGATGATAAAGAGTATTTGAGTTCCTCAATCAAGGGAACAGCGAAAATTTTAATTTCTCAGTTGAGGACTAGCTCACACCATTTAAGATGTGAAACTAGTAGATGAATGGTCCCTAAAGAAGATTGGGAAGAATGAACTTTCATTTTTTGCAACAAAGGGGTGGTAGAAGCAAAATGGCATTTTATCAAAGAGTGTGTAGTGTATGAAGTTATCCATCATCAGTTTGTTCGCAGCCTAAAGGTGAACAATCTTAGTGAAATTTTTTAGGAGACAAAACTTCACAAAACAACATATTTCTTACTCAAGATCCATAACAACAAAATCAACATAGAAAAAGATCTAAATATGATTTAAACGACAGCGGATGGTCCCTTAGACCGCAAGGTCTTGTGGACATCATTAAAACCATTTCATTTCATCATTAAAACCATTTCATTTCACTTCATTTGGCCATGACAAGTGGTTATGAAAAATTGAAATGATGTTGTACTTTATCTTATCAACATTGATTTGTACACGTGTTCATTTGGCAAGGACGTTTGCGTAATGACGATAACCCAATCTTCGTATTCGTACCCTGTTGCGTGTCCACAATGAACGCTACCTGGAAATAAGCCCAAATTCCAATGGCCTTTCCTATTATTTTTTGTTCATATAGGGGAGGGACGCCATTACCTGTGCGCCCTCCCCTCCACCTAGCGGACAAGCACGTGGACGGCACGTGGACTCGTACGACACATCGCCAACTTAACAAGCCACCTGTTAACATGCGTGTCAAGGGTTTAGGGTTTATTTAACGACCATGGATCCGCTCATTTCCGCCTTTACGCCGCGATGTATGCTCCGACTGTGGGTTTTTTGTTCGGGTCCGGTGTTTGTTCGAAGCCCTCCGCCGATGATGGCGCGGGAGGGCTCCATTACCTGTGCATGATGTCCGCCATGGTTGAGCTCATGTCCGCCAATTGCTGTTCAGTCTGGACCGCCGGTGGTTTAGGGTTTCCTGGGTGGTTGTTTAATTCGCGTTATTTGCCCGCCAATTGCTGTGCGAATTGCTGTTTAGTCTGGACCGCCGGTGGTTTAGGGTTTCCTGGGTGGTTGTTTAATTCGTGCTATTTGCTGTTTGGGGAGGAGCCAGTACCAATTTACAGGTAATTGCATATTTCGGTGGTATTTGTGTGGTTTTTTGGGTTTTTTTCTTCTGCATTTGCTCATTTGTTAATTTTTTCCAATTGTTGCAGCTGTGGCAGGTCCAGCGAGCACTGGAGAAGGTCCGCCGAATGTGTGGCGAGCTCTGGACTGATGGCTTCTATCCGGTAGGATTTTTATCCTACCAGCCATTTTCTGAAGTGTTTTTCAACACCTCTCACCGTGTGTTTCTCAACACCTCACCTCGCTTATTGGAAGTTTTGTTAAATTTGGAGACAGGTTTTACCTTGCGTATTGAATTTAAGTGCTTTATAAGTCTCTATTCCCATCTCTATTGTAGCAGCCCTTTGGTTTTGTATGGCAGCTTTAAGTAGTAGCCCTTTGGTTTTGTTGAAGGTATAATTTATTAGCTGCTTTGTTGAAGGGTTTAGGGTTTTGGATTCTAATGGCAGCTTGGTTTTGGTTGCCATCTCCAAAGCTTGCAGCTAGAGTGAGACTCGGAACATAGGGAAATGATGTTGTAGCTTTTCGGTGTTAAGGTCTTGTGCTTTTTTCTGATATAATGGTAGCCCTCTGGTTTTGTTGAAGGTATAATTTATTAGCTGCTTTGTTGAAGGGTTTAGGGTTTTGGATTCTAATGGAAGCTTGGTTTTGGTTGCCATCTCCAAAGCTTGCAGCTAGTGTGAGACTCGGAACATACGGAAATGATGTTGTAGCTTTTCGGTGTTAAGGTCTTGTTCTTTTTTCTGATATAATGGTAGCCCTCTGGTTTTGTTGAAGGTATAATTTATTAGCTGCTTTGTTGAAGGGTTTAGGGTTTTGGATTCTCATGTGTATATTTCTTAATAGGAATTGTAAATGCTCTTTCGAGGCCAAGATATGCTATTTTTACTACACCTCTTCGCTTATCCACCAAGAGATTGTGAGGCTTCAGGTCCCTGCCATATTATAGGCTGCCATTCAATATTGGAGCATGAACAGAGAATGTTTCAACTGCCTTTCGAGCTTCTGTACCATTCCATATAATTTAGGCATACTTCATGAATTGTAAGACTCCTAAGCCGGTGGTGTTCTAAATCCTTCTATGAGATGTAAGGTTGTTTGCTTGTAGGAAGTTTGTCAGACTGTCTTAAGGTGGCTAAGCTGTTTCTAGGGTTCTACTGCGTCTAGTCTTGTTCTGAGGGTTTGAAGGGAGTTATACAGATAAGAAGGTATGCGGATTCCTTCCTAAGCAGGTATTGTAAGGATTCAAGGTCTAGTGTTTCATTCCAAAGATCTAGCTTCCTCAGTCCTTCTAAGCTAATGTCTCAGACCATCTTCAGATTGTCTCTGTCCTTCGGAATGTTGGTTTGCTTCTTGAAGGATACTAGAGCCTATGGTGTAAGCAGCTTACGTATTATTCATATATTATGATAGCTTGTTTCTCTGTATTTGTTACTAGTAATCACAATGCATAACCTTATGGACAGTGTTCACATAATCTACATGCCTTAATTACGATAAGCTCTTGTTCCTGTATTAGTATAGCTTGATTACTATGATATCATAACTCTTACATATTACTGATATAAGCTCAATGTAAGGATATGGAATATGAAGCGTATAGTCTAATCACTTACACGGTATCAATTGATGTACCATATATAATTGACTAAGCTTAAACTCCATATTAGTAGAAGCTGTAATACATTTATACCTATAACTATTTCACACATATGGCTCCGATTCCCATTGAATTGATTACAATGAGTACTCTTATTCAAGCATTGTGTTAGCTTCTCACTTCCATGGGACTAATCTGATGAATACCGATATAGTGCTTGCAGTAGTTTGGGTTAGGTTCCTAAAGACTATCTCCCATGTTTGCCTATGCCATTCAATTTTGTCTATCACATGCATTTTGTTCATTTCCTTGGAACAATACTTAGCTCAATTATTTTAGAACTATATATGACTACATATTTGATTATATTAAAATCAGATTTGTTGGATTTATTTACTTATTTATGGTTGAGAATTTATTTGCAGCTCTGTGTCTTATTATCTCAGTGTTTCAGGTTTTCTTCAACAAATTTAAATAATAATTACTTCAAAAATGAAGAAAATGACTTCAAAGAGTCCAGTAGTTCCAATTGTAACTCTTTATGATCTTTGTGGAGTACATATGTTGTGTAGGCTTTAAGTTTAGTTCAGTTTTGGTTTTGAGCTATTGTTGTGTATTAACTTCTTTCTGTATTCAATAGAAGATGGATGTGTTTGAGAGTTAGGATATTTTACAGAAGTATGTGCTTGTAGGTAAGCTTACTTAGATCTAGGTTATTCTTTCAAAGTTGAAAAACTGCTTACAGTGGCCTGCTTTCTATGATACTTGTTGACTGCAATGAATAATTAGATCTAAAGCATATTGCTACGGTGACTGCATAAATACCATAAGACAATAATAATAAGCCCAAGACCACTGCACATTGACCATAAGAGACTAATAAAGTCATATGTTTTTCTGTTGGTGACTTTCCAAGTGTTTATCTAAGGTCTGGTATATGTTTTCTGATATCTGAAATATGCTTTTCGAGATCTGGTGTACTTGTTTTAGTAAGAAGAAATCAATTTGCTAAGGTTTAATATCCATAAGAAATCACTTATCAGTGTTGGGAGCATCATTTTGAAGCTAATGGTGAAGTATTAAGTGATTTATTTTGTGAAATATTGTTCATCTTTGCAGTGGAAAAAGATGCCCCAAGACATAATATGAATTGACATAACAATTTCAAAAGGGGAATAAGTATCTAAGTTATCATTGTAGCGTCTTTTGTGGACTGATATCATTTGTGCTTAACTCGCAAATAAAACTGCTTTACAACCAACCAAGCTGCTGTTGGCTTTTCAATGTAGTGAATGCATAGCACCATAATGTTGTTAGTGTTTCAAAGCAATAAAACAACCTAGGTTGTAAGCCAGAATGTTTTTGTGACAAGAAAAAGACACAATCCATCCAAAATCCACATCATAATGTGGTTACAAACAAAAACATATGACACCCCTATTCTTTATGGCCCTGAGAATCTTGAGTGCCAAAACTCCCCGAGTTACCTTCTTGAGCCAAGTAGGTTGGCCTACCTGTCAAGGGTTGATTAGGAAATGGTTGATTGCTGCCATATGATTGACTCCAATTTGCAGCTTCCAACCATGGAGGTATTGAGTACCCATACCTCACATTTGCACTACTGGTCCCTGCATTAAGTGGAGGTGTGTAATGAGCATACATAGAATTGGCACCAACTCTGGTAGGAATAAGGCAAGTGGGTAAACCCTCAGTGGTATAGTGAGGCACTTGAATGTTTATGAGATCTTGGAATAATGGTGTATTATCTGCAATGGAGTCCAATGAGTTTGAAATAATTCTGGTTTCATTAGCTATTCTTGTATCATTGTCAACCATATTGATCATCCCTTGTTCCTTTTCAAGCATTTGTTGTGCCTTTCGTTTTTCCTTTTCCTGTCTTGCCATTTGCTTTTGTTGGTCCTTAATTTGCCTTGCTTTATCTCTTTCAATCTTTTCATCTGCTCGATGTTGTGCTGCAACAATCCTTGCTGCCTTCTTCTCCTTGACTAGATCCTTCTTTTTTTGTTTTAATTCTTGCATTTCAAATTTCTTTTTTTCAGACTCAACTAACAGGTTTATATAGTCCTCTGAGGTGAGTAACTGTGAGCTTCGGCCCAGACGAAGACTACCTGGTGCACCTTGCTTTTTTTTCATTGATACTCTCTGTACTGGTAGCTTTAGGAATCGTCCAAGTGTCTTCTCCACCCCTCCCACCTGCATGTCATTGCTTGGTACTTCCCTTCCAGTTTCTGTTGGAACTGATTGAACTATATCATTATCTTCATTTGATGCCTCATTATGTCCTTCATCTTCTTCCATTGATATATTGTCCACAAAAAAATGAACAATTTCACTGTTCAATTCTGCTGGTTGTGAGGGCATGTTCATGCTTTCTTCATTGGTTGCTGAGACACTATGTGCATTCATATTGATCATTGCTTCTGCTAGCCATGAAGGTGGGGTTACTTGGCTTGGCAATGTCAATTGGTCATTGTCAACTGCATGTTCAGCAATAACATTAACAATATCAACAACAGGAATTTCATGTTCTTGAGTTGGTGGAACAATCTCCATGTTACTGCGAATTTGTTCATTGTTATATTGTGTTTCACATACAGTTTCATCATCTTCAGCATATAAGTGTCCTTGAGACAAGGAAATCATATTACCAGCTGCAACAACATCATCTTGGTCATCTACTTCTTGCACTTCAACACCTGTTTGGGCATTCCCTTCTTCCTGACCATCCACATGAAACGCTTGGCTACAACCAGTATCATGCATGAGAGCATCATAGTTCAGTGGCCAGATTCCTGTCCTCCTAAAGCCAGCCTTGATATTTGATGGTGTCAAAGCCCTTTTAAAAGCTTTACTTGCAAGCTCTGCTAGCTCAAACCTTTTCACCTCAACCCCTGGATTCTTTGCCATCCATGCAGCACGCTCCGACCTGAAATAGTTCTTGAAAGGGCCAAACACACTAACATCAAGGGGTTGCAGTCTATGAGTGGTATGAGCTGGCAATGTCAATAGGTCGATGCCTAAATTGTTTGCTTCCTCAATTGTTTGTATAGCCATGTGGCTCCCATGGCCATCTAATATCAAAAGGTGTCTGTTATTAGGCGAGACGCCACCTGGTACCGATGCAGCAAAGTGAAAAAGCCAACTTAGAAACAGTTCTTTAGTCATCCATGCATGGGGATGTGCAGCCATGCATGCACCTGGTTCGCAGTTCTGTATATAGTTTTTCAGTTGATTTTTACCTTTGAATAGATAAAATCCTGGGATTGAAGTACCAATTGCATTAACACAACATAAAATAGTTATCCACTCCCTGCTCTTGGGCAAAATCTTTGGCACATTTCGGCTCCCTCTCTTGGCAATTACCCGCATGCCACAATTCCTCCCTGCCTGTAAACCTGTTTCATCACAGTTCCATATATGGTCTGCTCCATAAGAATGTTTATCATAAGCACTAGAAAGTGTGTCATAGAATTTTTGCACAACTGCAGGGCGCAAATTTAATGCTCTGTCTCTGTCAAGGCCCTCAGCAGTACGCAATACAAGTTCTGGATGCCTTTTTTTAAACCCAAACCACCATGATTTACCAGGAAACCCATCTTTGAATGGGTTTGGCCTCCCTTGACAGATTTGAGCAACTGTTAATTTGAGTTGTATCAACTCTAGCCCATGTCCCAGTTGGGCCATCTCTTTACACCACTCAACCACCTCGGCCTCCTCATCCTCAGTCATAACTGTAAGAGGCCCTCTACGTTTTGTATGAGTCAGTCCATTTATCCAATAATGTATTGATGAGGGAGGAATACCATGTTTTTTTGCAGATGCCCGAACTGAGTATCCATTAAACTCTATGTCGTCAATTGCAACTAACATTTGTTCTTTTGTCCATCCTCTTATAGCACTGATTTTTTTAGTTGAGCTTGCTCCTTGGACTGTTGTTGATGGTGGTTCTGTGGCTGATGGTGTGTTAACATCAGCAGCTGTCACATGGTCATCTTCAACAATGTTCCCTGGTGCATTGCTGGCATCGACATCAGCTGGCCTGTCATCATCAGACGATGTGCATCGCAGCTGCGCACCCCTTGTCACTCTCCTGCCACTTCTCCTTGTACGAGCAGAGTAACTTCCTTTTGCCATAGATGCAACAACCTGTAAAATTATTGCATGCATTTAGACATTAGAATATATGTTAAATTATGCTTTATTACTTCTGCAAAAATTATCCCTATGAAGCTGATGATCGAATAATTCCTGTAAGCTAACCTTCAATTCCTGTAAGGTAAGCAACAAATAAGGTCAACAAATTATTACAGTTTTAAAAATAAAATTAAACATAAATAGATAGCATTCTTAAATTTTCAAGGCTAACAAAATACTTACACACATGAATACCATTTTGAAAGAATTCATACCATTTGTAACTTACAACACTAGGTAGATCTTGAGATTAAGATTTTTTCTCATCTGTGATGTCAGAACAAGTTTTTACCATGGTGGTGAACTTGTGCTTTTATTTACATTATTGGGACTTTCTTTCTCTGCTTAGCATATCTGACTACAAAAATTTAGGTAGATTAGATGTTTTCTCATCTGTGGTGTCAAAACAAGATTTTTACGATGGAGGTAAACTTGTGCTTTTATTTACATTATTGGGACATGTCTTCCTCTGCTTCGCATATCTGGTTACAAAAACTTAGAAATGCTTCCCACTTGACTGATATGGAATTTGTGAGTTTGATTTTAGTTTTTCATGTAATGTCTAAATGAGTCTTTTTCTCTATCTTTACATAATTTCAAAAGAGTTGAAATTATTGCTTCAGTGCTTAGTATTTTATTGGTGTTTACCATGCTTACTGGAAATTTGGATTCAGTGCCCTGTTTTGATTGTTTCCTTTACAGTTACTCTGTCTCTTCTTTCAATTAATTTGTCCTTAGGCTTTTTGAAACAAATGGCTTGCATCTCCTCATATTACTTCACCGATAGTTCACTAAAATCCTATTTAGTTTGTTCCATGTGCTTGTTGCATGAGCAAAAATAAGCGCGACCTTTGTAAAATGTGACTGAACTTAAAATTCGGCTGAGAGGTCTCACTTTTCATTATATTTTGATATATTTGTGAAATTTTCTCTCATAATCATGTAAGTTCACGGGTTTCTTCAGTATCTGTTTTTCCTGGTATACCACTTAAGCGCGACCTTTGTAAAATGTAACTGAACTTAAAATTCGGCTGAGAGGTCTCACTTTTCATTATATTTTGATATATTTGTGAAATTTTCTCTCATAATTATGTAAGTTCACGGGGTTTCTTCAGTATCTGTTTTTTTCTGGTATACCACTTTTGTTGCAGTTCCAAAATCTTTGCAATTCTAATATATATTCATAACATGACCAAGTGTGAAATAATAATTCTTACGCCAGGAGAACTTAAACTAGTATTTCTGAAATTGGCACCTTTAAAGTTTTGAGTTTTGCAGCTATGGCTTAATAGCGAGCTGGATTACTAATGTAGCCCAAGTATTTTTAAACTTAAAAACACCTGTTTTATTAAGCAGACTTAAAATCTAATAGCATTTTCCTCTTATTTGATTTGTTGTCTTTCTGAGCAAGATGTTTGATAGCTTACTGCACTAATTTGTTTGTAATCCTAGAAAAAATGATCTATTTTAGAAGTGTGAAAGTTGAGCTTACTGTACAGTGTATTGTTTCATATTGCTTTTGTTAAGTTGGTCCAATCAACATGGACACAGCGGGGCTTTCGTTGCGGAGACCCTACCGTGTATAAAGGGTTATCGGGAACGACAACAGGACGAGAAACGATGTTTAGAAGTTTCCCATTGAAGAAACTAGGAGAAACGATGTTTAGATGTTTAGAAGTTTCCCATTGTATTCAATAGGTTAACTGTATAAGCTAGAACACATACATAAACTCTGTATAAAAAAGGTTAATTGTAACTGTATAGGTTAACTGTCACCACCCTATGGACAGAACTGTAATGTAAGAAATCTGATAAATGAATGGACAGAACTGTAATGTAAGAAATCTGATAAATGAAAACAATGAAAACAGAACTGTAATGTAAGAAAAATCTGATAAATGAAAACAGAACTGTAAGAAGAATGAGTTGTAATTCATATAACTAACTTGAATATATTGGCCACTGTTTTGTGATGTTGTCTTCAAGTTTGCTGAATAGTTTGAAAGCATAAGATGCAACTTCAACAGTGGGTGGACTTCTTTTATAGTTTTGGGGACTTGATTTTAATTGGTGGACATGGATGCACATGGATTGCAATGGCTTCATTTTGAATGTGTGGTATGGATTTAATTTGCTGTGATCTAATGGTTGGGAATTGTTTATTTGTTGATCCATGTGCTTTGATTTGTTTTAATGAGAAATAGAATGAGTTGGGTGTCATTTATTGCAGTTATTGGGTCTGGGTGTCATTTATTGAACAAAGTGGATTTAATTGTTATTGGGTTGGGTGTCATTTATTGAACAAATTGGATTTAATTGTTATTGGGTTGGGTGTCATTTATTGAACATAGGGTGCTTAGTTGTTGAACAACACAGCAGTTATGGCTGACATACATTCCTTTTGTTATGTGCAGGTAGGCATATTTATTTGGGATGCAAAGTTGGAGTTCTCATGAGTGGGGGTTGAAGTGACTGTTGTTTTGTACTTCTGGAATAGACCAGTTTGGAAGCCTTTATGGCTCTAGCTGTTTTCTACTTGGGTCAATATGTTTTGCAATATTAAGTAGTAAAATACTATTTATGGACAGTTGTGGGCCCAGTCAATGTATGGGTGATTTTTGGACATAATTTAAAACTTATTTATACATAATGTTATTTATTTCTGTTTAAAATTTGGTTTCAAAAGTCTTAATCACTGGTGGTTTGGTGGGACCAGTATTATATCAACTACTGGTCCCTGCACAAGAATAGGAATCCCTCCCCTACACTCTTTGTCATGTGAACGAAGCAAATGAAAATCATAAAACCCAAGCTACCTGACACTCAAATCTATCGAATCTGGTACAATCGGCAGAACATCATGATTTGAAATAAGAGGTAAATAATATCAATGAATCAGATATGAGAAAAATGTATTTAAATAAATAATAATAATAATGATTAAAGTTAAACTATGAGAAAAGTATAATTTTTTTTAGTCAAATTAAATTAATGTAAAGTCAATGAAAAAAATGATGTGTTATACTTGCAGCAAAGATAATAATAACCTCATGACACTGGCAATCATAGAAAGTACTTATTTGTCTAAGTTAATCAATGAGGTAATTAATGGTTAAAACATTTTGCAAAAAGTGTGATTTAATTTTTAATTTTTAATTATTTTAAAATAATTTTTATGACTGATATTTCTAATTATAAATAGATAAAATTAGTCACAGCTTGTGCATCCACCCATTAGAAAATAGGAATTTAGATTTAAAATAATAATTTTTATTTTTCAAAATATTTATTTTAATATTCAACTTTTATAAAAACTTTAATAAATTTCATAAAGTTTTTAAAAAATTACAAATTAATTGAAGTCAAATAAGTTTGACTAGAAACCAACTGCAATATAATCCGTTTTCTGCAAGTATAATAAAGAGACAACCCAATATTAATTATAATTTCATTCAATTACAAAAACATTTTAGCAACCATTAACATTCAACATTTTATCCATTTAAGATCACAAAAAATATCATTTAAACACAATAAAGCGGAATGGAGTGTACTAGAACAAATTTATAATAAAGAGCCAACCCAATATTAATTATAATTTCATTCAATTACAAAAACATTTTAGCAACTATTATCATTCAACATTTTATCCATTTAAGATCATAAAAAATATCATTTAAACACAATAAAGCATAATGGAGCGTATTAGAACAAATATAGATCTATCATAACTTTGGATCTACGAAGCATCGAGAGGGATCACATCTTTCAATGTTCACACCATTTCTCAAATTTTGCACTCAAAAAGAGGTTTGCATCTCAAGATATTTGATCCCTCTATATAGATCCAAAATTAAGAATCTATATTGGTTTTTACCTCAGAAAAAATGCTCTCTATATATATAAAATTTATTTTTTCTTTTGTTAAAATTTCCCTCAGCAAAAAAAACATTACTTTTTAGAAATACTTATTAATTTCTACTGGTATAAAATTTACCTTACACAAAAACTTTTTAACTTTAATATCCATGGACATAATTTATATATCTAAAATACTTATTATCTTTTAATTTACACAAAAGCATTTTAACTATGATATCAATATACTTAATTTATATACCAAAAATACTTATTATTTTAATAAAATTTAACTCAGGGAAAAACAATTTTAACTATGATATCAATTTACTAAGTTTATGTATTTGAAACACTATTATTTTTATTTTGATGAATTTTACTTTAGGCAAACAAGTTTTAACTATGATATTAATTTATGTAATTTTTTAAGGTTGCATTTTAATTTTATAAGTATTCCAATTTCATGCAACATTTTACATAAAGAGTTGACCTTCATTTAATAAGTTTCACATTTTGACAAGTTTGTATGTTTTTTTACATTACATATAAAACTTAATTTATTTTTTTGTGTAATGCGCAATGAGGGATCAAAGTGAAGCAAAATGATGAATCTAGCATTGGTAAGTTTTATAGTTAGGTTATTTTGTTGTCCTAATTTGAAGCATGGTTGGATTTAGAAACATCTAATCTTATTTCAGTACTATAAGTTACACATTATATAGTTTAATAATTTTTGAAGAATAAACATACCTTAATTGATTTTTTTTTAGAAACAAACATGCTTTTATTAATGTTTTTGTCATTGATACTCCTTGGCTAAACAAACCTTACCCTTTTTGTTTTCTTGAATTTTGTACATGCGTACTTGTTTCCTTTTGTGATCAATAACAATAATATTATTGAATAGATATGTTTTTTTTGTTAAAAAGTTTGTTTCTTTTTGTGATCAATAACAATAATATTATTGAATAAATATGTTTTTTTTGTTAAAAAGTTTAATTGAAGCAATATATTTAACATTATTATTTATTTTTATTAATTCAATTATATATCTATATATATATATATATAATTTTTTAATGTAACTTTATGAGACAACATCCCCTCATATACTATATTGTAGAGCACTTTTCAACACAATTAAATTTTTTACACCAAAACTTACTGACTTACTATTAATTTGTTCCTTCGTTATGATATGTTATTTGTTTTTTCTTTTTCCAAAATAGATTTTGCATATAAAAACAAAACAAAAATTAAGAACACTCCGCATTGGAATTTTTATGTACACTATGAATTACTATATTGACAAATATATGTTATATGATCAAAAGAAATTGTAGTGGATTATGTAAGTGGTTTTTCAACCTTATTTATATAATATTTTTTATTATTATTAGGATTGCAATCATTAAGTATGCGTTGCAATATAATATTTATAACATTTTAGGCATGTATTGTGATTCTATTTTAGGTTATAGAATGACTTTTGTAGATTATAAATGTTAAATTCTAAAATATACACGATATTTCATCTAATTGCAAATATTTTATGAGATACATAGAGTTTGTCAAATTGTTAATTTTGAATAACTAGTTATTTTCTCTTAATTTCATTCTTTTTGTTCTTACCAATTTACTATCAATAAGTTATTAAAGAAGAATATTCAAAATAGAACACATCAATTGGAAAATACCATTTTAATGTTGTTGTAAAGGTACACATTATATCGAACTAAACAACATTAACATACAAAAAAGATAGACTTAGACACTTCTAAGGAATTCAATAGGGAAATATATTGTACACACAAAACCTATGAAATTTGGATGAAATATTATAGTGGAGAGAAAAGGAAGAGATTATGAGGAACATACAACAAATGTTTGAATGATAATGTTACAAAGCCATACCTATATATGCCTAACAATAGCATACATAGGGACAATAAAAACAATAGGTAGACAATTAAACACTTAGAATGTGGATTGTAGTAAGTTATGAAGATTAGGATCAATATATTGACTATGCTTTAGGTGATATTTCATTGAGTGTAATTACAAATCACAATTTGTTTTCGGTGACTATCTATAGCTTTCCATCTACTTCTTGGTAATATGTAAGGACACAACAAAGTGGGAATGCACAACTTAGCACTAATGTAGATTGCAACTAGGTATCTAAGATCCACACCAAGGTCTTCACTACAATTCAAGTGGTTATGTGATTATTCTTACTTTTGGATTCATTGAGTAGTGAAGGGAAAGCTCAATGTAACACCTAAACAAGGCCACCATAAAATATTAAAGTATATGCATTTGATTTCCCACATATTATGTCCAATGTGGACAAAATCATGGTGACTAGACCTTGATATACTTTGTGATATAATGATACAAATAACCATGGGAACCTATTTTTTAATTTTTTTAATGGAAAGGATCAACTAGGTTTCTACTATTGAAAAAGAATGCCCAATACTATATTACTGTGTAGGCAATGAAAACAATAAGATCATTTGATTTCAAGGACTACAAGGAAATATATATATTCCTACTAATGTGTAAATTGTCTACTTCAATTTTCTATTTTTACACACTCCACGTGTACCTTATCCTTAGTTCCTGGTTTGCAAAAGCCAAACATAGTACAACCATGTGAAGGAATATTGTAACATCAAAAAGCACCTACCTAGTTGACCATCTAAGTTGATATGAAATCATTAGTTACTTTATCTAACTCAAGAAAGCAAGGTAAAAGATAGGCTTTCAAGGAGAGTAATGTGTCAAAGACATTGATGATGAAAACACTTCCTCTATTTTGTTAATAAAAAAAAGTACATGTGACATTTGGGGCCCATGGAGTCTCATGCTTTCTAGCTCTCAAAACTCCTTCAACATATACCCAATTATGTTACTACCAACAACACCCATACAGATGGATAAAGTGGTAAATTTATGGATTATAACAATAATTTTCCATCACTAACATAGAATCTTCTCCTCTAAAATCATTTTGTGATATTTTTCACAATATGTTAGGTAACAACATTCCTCGTAGAACCAATGAAATCTTCATAGAGTAATACTTTTCTTATGGAAAAATTTCAATTGCAAACAATGTTTATACCCCATAGTCTCTAAAGAAAATTTCTAATAGAGGCAAATTTATCTCTGAAGTCAAACCCTTTACAATAACAAATTTCCTTCACTATTGAAGTTAGGCCTGGTTAGGTCCAATTCTTGACTAAGTTTTCCATTAATGACTTTGTCCTTGTGTCATTTATCATTCTGGAAGGTTTTATCAAGTTCTTGACAAAGGTATGGATCCTAGCCCTGAAAAAGTGGCTTAGATTCTGGGGTCGCATGCATAGAACTGGGAATTCTAGACTGCATTCATTGGGAGGCAAGGTTATCCATGTGACTGGAGGGTTAGAGTCACTAGATTTCCTTGTTATGCAAGTGTTTCGGAGACCAGATCATTGAAAAAGCAAGTTGGCTTAGGGTTTGGGCAACTGGAGTGGTTATTTAACTCTTGTGGGTCCCGTAGCTCTTGAGGAAGGTTAGTAAAGTTTTGGTTGGTCGATTCCAATTCCTTTACTACACATAGGAAGTTGAGTCATTTCATAGTAGCCCTCAACACATTTTTACCCCACTAGGCCAGTGAAAGTGGGTAAATATGGGAGGAGGTGTTACAAAGTGGTATTAGAGAATGGTTCAAACACTTGGACTGGATGGGCAGAATGTGCTTGCATGCATGCATGTTAGTTGCCTCTGTGATTGTTATGCATGCATTGTGATAGTCATTGGTGTAGTTTATATCATCATGATGCTAATGAGTTGGCTGCGATAGAGCAAGAGATGAAGATCATTAGAGTGATGTTGCGGCATTGCACCTCAAAGTGAGAGTAGATTGTCATACAGGTTTATATGTCGGGCATGCAGGTATATTGGTTGATGGTTTTTATAGGAATTATGGTTATGTACATGCCTACCATTCTAATATTATTGTGGTTATATGCATGATAGATGCTAGCTGTTAGTGCGGTTGCATGCACGTGCATCGAATAGTCATGAATGATAGTAACTTGTTGTTATATGCATTGTGGTCATATGCATGATGAGTATGGTCATTGAATTTAAGATCTTGGTGTTATATGTATTGTGCTAATATGGATTGGCCTGTGCATATGGTTATGGTTATGATATTCAGGTTGTTAATTTTTCATATTGTTATATGTTGTTTCAATTACTTTAGCCCAATTCAATTCTTCAATTAACAATTCTTTCTACTATTAACAATGTTTTCAATCATAAAAAATAATTGAAGATAGAACAATAAATGCAATCAAAAGAGGCACCAAATTAGTCAAATACTAGGTAAAAACCCCACTAGGGGGAAAAACCCTTTCAAATATTATTCTTATTAGATTTTCATAAAATGTTTTAGCAGAGAGTACAATGAGCATAATACAAAATCATCCAACAAATATTTACCCAATACAAATTAGAAACATGCTTCCAGCATCACTATACAACAGAGAGAAACCTTCTAGTCTTCATTCATCTGTGGTCAACAACGGTCAAGAGTCAAGCCCTAGCTCAGAGCCCTAGTCCCACTCATCAAGTTGTTATGCGAGTGAGTATGGTTTCCCAGTCACTCCCTTAAGCCCTGCAAGCAAGCATCTATAGTCAGATCGATCCTGTTTCAAGCGTGCGGCCGAAAAATAGAAACCCTAAAATTGTGTGAGACTCAGACTTGTAATTTAAGACCTTATGCATGTTGGAGAAAATGTAACTAGGTTTGGTCTTCATAAATATAATTTTGATATTTGTACTTATTCAAGAAAAGAGAATTTATTTTGATATTATTTGTCAAGGAGTTTCTTTCTCATTAAAAATAGGTCAAGCACATTTTGAAGTGCTTCTAGAGAGTCAAATCAAAATGTAATTATGATAAGACCCTTTGATGGCATGTTACATCATGTAAGTCATCATACAAGGTCATGGGAACACCTCCAAGTATGGTCAAATCCTCTCCTAGCAACAATGAAGTCTACAAGCATCAAAATGATGGGTAAAATTGAATTATAGAGAAAAACTCTAAGTCGACCTTAAGGACAGTCAAGTCGGATTAATTGGAGGGACAATCCTTTATTTATAGAGGCTATCCACCCCAAAAGATAAAATAGAACAAGCTTTGAAATTCGCAAGCAAGAATGAGACAATTAGGACAAAGACAAGGCAAGAAGAAGGGCTTGTCAATGCAATGAAGAAAGAAGGAATAACAACGAAGGTGCAGGGAAGTATTTTAGGATTTTTGCAGCCACACGTGTGAAGAGATAAGGGACAGTTTGTGGCCAAATCAACAGTGAAGTGGAAGGGTTATATTCTTCATGGTTTGGGCCAGTAATTAGGCCTACAAAGGCCTCCTACTCGAGCGAAGAAGAAGAACTCTCAAGTGAAGTAAGGAAGCAGAAAGTTGAAGTATGAAGGACTGTTTCTAGGGCTAACAGTCACACATGCAAGGTGCAGCAAGGGTATGACAGCAGACAACCCTTTTTGTTTGGGTAAGATATCAAGCCTCCAAAGGCTCACAAGCCTAGTGAAGGAGCCCATCTCTCTAAGGTGAAAATACTCTAATTGGAAGACAAAGTACCGAAAGAAGTGCTGGAAGATGTGCCAGAAGATGTGCCAGAAGTGATAGTGCAGAAAGAGGAAGGATTTGACTTATGCTTGGAGGATATCCTAGTCAAGGGTCTAGGGTTTGGTAGTTGTTCAAATAATAAGCTTCAATTAGAGAAATCTTGCAAAGGGTTTTCCTCTTAAGAGTGGAGAGGGTGTGTCCCTAGCAAAGAGGCAAATTTTTGTGTTCTTGTTATTTTGTTTTGGTAGCAGTTTGATGAAGCACACACATATGCACCAATAAGAAGAAGAAGAAGTATAAGCGAACTAGAAAAATTAAAAATACTTCACAAATTGTTATCAAGTCTTGGAGAATCATCATAACACTACTTTGCCCTAGATTCTCCAACATGGTATCAGAGGGTTGGTGGCGCATCAAGGAAAGGGAAACTCAAGAACACTCAAGTATCTACAAAGTTTAAGCATCAAGATTAGAAGTCTACAATCCATCATTTCATCAAGGAGGGATGCAAATTTAAAAGAAGAGCCCTATGTAAAGGAACCTACAAAGAAGAGTAGATCTACAAGAATTCAAGAAAACCTCAACACCAAGCAAGTCCACTTGAAGAAGACAACTTGAAGGACATCAAGATCCGGGGAAGACAAGCCATCAATATTTTAAGGAGGAAGCAAATCCATCACATCTCAAAATCTATCAAGTAAGTACATGTCCCCTTCTGAATACACATCAATGTCTTTTTGCAAGGAAAGCAATAAGTTGGTAGGCACCAATAACTTTCTTGCATGGAAGAAGAGGATTGATCTACTTCTCAAGGAAAATGAACTCTTAGAACTTGTCAAAGGGAATATCACTATCCCTGCTAAGGCGTAGACTCAAGCCTTAGCCAAGTACAATAAGGATGAGACAAGAGCTCAAAGGATTCAGATAGAATCAATCAAAGAAGATGTGGGATCAAAGGAGTAAGCATTTTCTACCATGGCCAAAAGAAAGGGTAAAATTGGCAAGTTTGGTCCACGAAGAACAAACAACAAAGACATGTCAAAGATCTAATGTTTTGGATGCCAAGAATACAGACACTACAAAAGGAATTGTCCTAAGATTAAGAAGGAAAACAATAACAAAAGAAAGAGGGAATAAGCTCACATAACTCGAGAGGTGAAAGAAGAAGGAAAGAAGCAAAAGAAGGAAGATCCTTTGAATCTCTACTCCGACTAGGTCAAATTTTTCTTCTTCTAGACTTCTTTTAAAGTTTCGAGTAGAATAGGAGCATGTAGGAATAAACTAAATTTCATGTCTAGAATCACCCTCTAGAATCTAGCAGCATAATGTACATGGAGTTCTAGACACTCATGTAGATGTAGCATTTATGATAAGAACAAAAATGCATAAATACAGATATCTTCTAGAATATAGGAGCATGGAAAATATAGCTAAAGATATTCATGTAGAAGGAGCATACCTAGTATAGGACCTCATAAATGATGAAATAAAAATTGATCATAATAATAATCTTAGAAGACCTAAATCATCAAAGGAATGAAACTTTTGCAAGGTGAGGATCTTTAAGATCCTATGATGGAATCTTCAAAAGAAGATTCGTGAACCAAGGTAAATGTCTCATTGGGAATCCCATTCATGGATTCAAGAAAAAGGATGATATGCAGGCAGGCTAAGATGAAGCAAGAAGGGCCACACCAAAGGATGATCAAGGAGGATCAAGATGAGGTATGTATGCATCAAAGTTTAAGCCATGTTTTCAATTGTATATTATTAAGTCATGAGTATAGTTCTATAACATGATCAAGCATGAAAGAATATATTTCACCAAGAACATGCTTGAAGGCATGTACCACAATGCAATGAAGGCCAACAAAAGAACATGCTCACATAAGGAGCATACGATTTCTGACTAAGAAGCAAGAAGAAATGTTGACAAGTCTAGAAAGAAAGAAATGAAGGAATTCTTCCACAAGAATCATTAGATGGTTGACCTATCTATCTAAGAAGAAACAAATGAAGAAAGAGATCAAGCATGCGAAGAACACCATGATCACCAAAAATCACTATTTGACAAAATGCGTTGAAAGATATCTCCCGAAAGAAGGCAGGACAACTCCGATAAAGGAAGAAAGGACCCTTGACACCTATGAAGGCCTTGGAAATATAAAAGGTGCAAATAACTAATTCTACTCTATGAAGATGTCAAGATGAAGAAGCCATCCAACAAAAGGAAAAGAAATGTTGAAGCAATATCAAGATGAATTCATGATGGGCTACTAGGTCAAAGCATATAACCTAGAAAGTACGATAAAGCATCCATGAGGAGAGAATTCTGAAGCATGGACAAGATGACAAAGTAGTAGCCAAATATGACAAGAAGAACCTGATAGTCACCTTCCACGAAGCAATGACATGACAAATCAAGAAGGAAAGTGATCAATGGATGGTTCCCTACAGAGAAGAAGCTCGAATGAAGACTTCATGACATCAAGAAAGGAATAAGATCAAGCAATCTGGAGGACCCACGAAGAAGAAGTTGTTGATGAAGGAAAGAGTCCCCAGTTAAGAGGGAGCTCTAACATGTCCCTGATCAAAAGGGAGCTTTTGGATCACCCCTGATTACAAAGGAGTGACAATTATGTTTTCCATTTCATGGGTCATGCACTAGACCATGACTAACAACTATAAGTATAGATGAAGGCCATGAATGGAAATGTAGACACAAGATAGATACAACATTCTTGTCCTCACTTGGGAAGAACGAATGGGAGGATTAGGTAATCATCTGGCATTCGATACTCTTTGAGGATGTGTAGAGCATCCAAGACAAGAGTAGGTCAGAGCATCGATATTCTTTGAGGGTTGGGAACCCAAGATAAGAATAGTCCTAGAATGTAGTATACCTAGGGGGGATAATATGGGGTACAAAGGGAGGTACCCAAGGGAATAATGTAATAATGGGATGGGCCATAGTAATAAATAAGGTGGTTAACCTGTATCATGTAAGGGACCACAACTAGTTAGCAATAATGTAATAAGCCCATGGTATTAGATAGATGGCATTGAGGGAACCATGGTAATGACCCATGGTATTGTATGTATGAGGCCTATATAGAGGCTAGAGACTCCCCATTGAGAGATGTGAAGGAATATTGTATGAATAGGCATATGGCTTGTGGAGTGTTCTCCTTCCTTAAGGAGTGAATGTATGGTGTTGCCCTACCTTAAGGGTTTGATCAATAAATAATCATTTCTATCTATTTCTATTTCATCATTTCTGGGTATATTTGTATTATCATATATTTCTAGGTTAGATCTATAACAAGTGGTATCAGAGCACTTTCTTGGGAAAAATGGAGAATTTTTTATTTTTTTTTTGAAGAAATTTTTTGGGGCGGCGATTTTGCAGATCAGATCTGTACGTTTTGGTGCAAAATCTAATTGTAGATCTGGATTTTTTTGTGAAAAAATGCCCAAGTTCAAAAAAAAAATCGGCCAAATCGGAGTCCAGATGCGGGGGATATTATTGATTTAAAAATCAGTTGGGTTGCACACATTTTTTCGGGGCGGTGAGTTTGCGGAGCAGATCTATACATTCCAGTGCAAAATCTGCAGAATCTAATTACAGATCTAGATTGTTTGTGAAAAAAATACCCAATTTCAAAACAAAAAAAATCGGCTGAATCAGAGTTCGGATGAGGGAGATATTGCTGATTTAAAAATCAGTTGGGTTGCCGACATTTTTTTGGGGCGTTGAGTTTTCGAAGCAGATCTGTATGTTCTAGTGCAAAATATGCAGAATCTAATTACAGATCTGGATTGTTTGTGAAAAAATACCCAAGTTCAAAAAAAAAATCAGTTGACTCGGAGTTCGGATGAGAGAGATATCGCTGATTTAAAATCAGCTCTTTTTTAAAGAAATTTTTTGTGACGGTGGGACAGTTGCAGCGCGGATCTGAAATTTCAGTGCCTAGATCGGGATTTCTACCACATGGAAAGATGCAGAATAGTTGTTCCATTTCCAAAAATAGGTCATAATAGGGATTCTGAGCAATATTGACGGAATTGTGGCCATTTCATATTTTTTCCAAGTAAACAATTTGTTTTACAAACCCTCTTCATGGCTTATAATAGTAAGTTTTTTAAAGGACAATATGATTGGACTTCTATTGAAAATTTTATAGCATATCATAAGTTGGACCGTCCAGGGTGTTGGAAGGACAAAATAGGGTCTTATTTGAGAAATGAGGCCGCTATGTGGTGGCAATCACTTGACAGATAGTTTCTGAAGTTATGTAGCACTGATGTAATAGAAGAACTACTTTTGGACGAATGGTCTCATACTAGAAAGGAGAAAACCACAAAACCTAGCAAAGATTTTATTTGTACAGGAAAGAAGGAAACCAAGAAACCTAAAGGGTTATTTTCTGCTAGTATCTCCTTATTGTAGGTTCATGGATTGATTCAAAAGGAGAAGATCGTTGTGTCTATAAATCCTAGTTGCAAGCAAAATCTTATAAGTGTTAATTTGGCAAAAAGATTGCAAGTTCCAACAAAACACATTGAAACTGCACAGATTGATAATGAGGATGTGCAAGTTTATAAAGATTTGAAGATTTCTATGGACAAGTATGTATTGCATTCTAATTTTTATGCTTCAGATATGGCTAATGTGGATGTTGTTTTGGGATACCCTTGGATGGAATCGGTGGGTACTATGAATATTAATGTGAAAAAGAAATTCTTGAAACTATGGTATAAAAATAAGAAAATTACATTATAGGATATTTCCATCAATAAACAGGTAGAGTCCACGGAAGTTGAAGTAGAAGATGTTTCAGGGACTGACATATCAGATGATGAGCCACTGATGGTCGACAACCAAACACAAACGTCAAACCAAGTACAAAAAAGACAGGTAGATTCCAAGGAGGCTAAAGTAGAAAATGTTACATCAAATGAGGATTCAGTGGTTGAAGTAATATTGGAAGATAAGAAACAACAACAGGCACCACAACATGTACAAGATACCAATCAGGCTCAATTAGGTGGTAAATTAAAGAAATATACACTATTGGTTAAAACTTCAGCATATCACCACCCACATCACCCAACAAGAAAACAACCAACAAGATGGCAACAAATTAGCTACAAGGACAATAGCCCCCGCATGGCATATAGAGAGGGGCGACGATCCACCTACTATACATCAACAGAGAAGAGCTACGAGGATCAACTTCCATCTCAAGCGAGTGAGGCACCAACTAGATCGAGAGTTCACCTTTCTCTTGGATGGCTAGATGCATATGCATGGTACCAGTGCACTACTCTTTTGAGTTGATCTTATTAATTGTGTTCTTCCCATGTTTCAGGGACGAAACATGTTAAGGGGGGGTGGAAAGTAGTATACCTAGGGGGGATAATATGGGGTACAAAGGGAGGTACCCAATGGAATAATGTAATAATGAGATGGGCCATAGTAATAAATAAGGTGGTTAACCCATATCATGTAAGGGACCACAAGTAGTTAGCAATAATGTAATAAGCCCATGGTATTAGATAGATGCTATTGAGGGAACCATGGTAATGACCCATGGTATTGTATGTATGAGGCCTATATAGAGGATAGAGAATCCCCATTGAGAGATGTCAAGGATTATTGTATGAGCAGGCATATGGCTTGTGGAGTGTTCTCCTTCCTTAGGGAGTGAATGTATGGTGTTGCCCTACCTTAAGGGTTTGATCAATAAAGAAGCATTTTTATCTATTTATATCTTATCATTTCTGGGTATATTTGTATTATCATATATTTCTGGGTTAGATGTATAACATAGAAGGCTCAAGAATGCCCAGGTGGGTATGGACATTTAGAGACAATGATGAAGGTGTCTATAAATCATTGTTCTCACCAAAATTGTAGCTCGTGGTCTCATAAAGAGATGGAGATGTTAGTCAAGGCCTTGCACTATGAAAATGCTGATGAATATGATGCTATAACAGATGGATTGCTAATCTGGTTTCTCTTATGTGAATTCTTTAAGATTGAAAATTGCCAAACACCTTGTAATGTTGTATGAATACCTCCCTAGTTAAGAGGGAGTGTTGGAGAAAATGTAACTAGGTTCAGTCTTCATAAATATAATTTAGATATTTGTACTTATTCAAGAAAAGAGAATTTATTTTGATATTATTTGTCAATGAGTTTCTTACTCATTGAAAATAGGTCAAGCACATTTTGAAGTGCTTCTAGAGAGTCAAAGTCAAAATGTAATTATGATAAGACCCTTTCAGGGCATGTTACATCATGTAAGTCATCATACAAGGTCATGGGAACACCTCCAAGCATGGTCAAATCCTCTCCTAGTAGCAACGAAGTCTACAAGCAACAAAAATATGGGTAAAATTGAATTATAGAGCAAAACTGTAAGTTGGCCTTAAGGACAGCCAAGTTGGCTTAATTGGAGGGACAATCCTCTATTTATAAAGGTTTTCCACTCCAAAAGATAATGTAGAAAAATCTCTAAAATCCCTAAGCAAGAAGAAGACAAGTAGGACGAAGACAAGGCAAGAAGAAGGGTCTGTTAGTTCAGCGAAGAAAGAAGAAAGGACAACAAAGGTGTAGGGCAGTCTTCTAGCGTTTCTGTAGCCACATGTGCGAAGAGATAAGGGACAGTTTGCAGCCATATCAGTAGTGAAGTGTAAGGGGTATATTATTCATGGTTTGGGCTAGTATTAGGCCTACAAAGGCCTCCTACTCCAATGAAGAAGAAGAACTCTCAAGCGAAGTAAGGAAGCATAAAGTTGAAGTATGAAGGATTGTTTCTAGGGCTAACAATCACATGTGTGAGGTGCAGCAAGGGTATGACAGCAAATAGTCCTTTTTGTTTGGGTAAGAGATCAAGCCTCCAAAGGCTCACAAGCCTTGTGAAGGAGCCCATCTCTCTAAGGTGAAAAAGACTCTAATTGGAAGACAAAGAGCTGGAAGACAAAGCGTTGGAAGACAAAGTAAAGGAAGAAGTGTCAGAAGTGACAGTGTAGAAAGAGGAAGGATTTGACTAATGCTTGGAGGATATCCTATTCAAGGTTCTAGGGTTTGGAAGTTGTTGAAATAAGAAGCTTCAATAAGAGAAATCTTACAAAGGGTTTTCCTCTCAAGAGTGGAGAGGGCTTGTCCTTGGTAGACAGAAACATTTTTTTGTTCTTGTTATTTTGTTTTGGTGGCAGTTTGATGAAGCACACACATATGTGCTAATAAGAAGAAGAAGAAGTATAAGCTAACTAGAAAAAGTAAAAATACTTCACAAATTGTTATCAAGTATCGGAGAATCATCATAACACTACTTTTCCCTAGGTTCCCCAATAATGCAAGCTTTCTCGGTCAAGCCTATGCAAACCAATCAATGAAAGAAGAGAAGAAGAATATGCTTGATGATGATGTTTTCCAAATGAGCTTGAGATCACTAGTATTTATAGCCTTCCATGGGTGTCCATTTTATGTTGAGGTTGACCTCTCCAATATGCGTGTGTTGGTACATAAATTCAAAATCCAACTTCCGATTATCTGAATGAGGTGATATTTAGGTCGATTTTGGTCCTCTCGAAAAGAAGAATTCAATACAATCATCATCTTCATGATATGAGATGAAAAAAGTGGAACTTGACCCTAGTTGCACAATATAACACTCCCTCTCAACTAGGAAGAATTCCACCTAACAATATATGTCTATTGATCCTCATTTCATATTGTCATGCTGTCATCCTATCATGTCCATCTCTGCTCAACTGTATCTGCTAAAACATTTTTGAATCTAAAAGAAGAAGAATCGAGGAGCATTAGCTTCAACCATCTTTCTCATGGTGGAGTCACATATCTAAATCCCATATCGAGCAATAGGACATCCAAACACACATGGGAGCATATCTCAACTTCATAATCACATTAGGGAGCTCATTCTCAACCTAGAACCACATAGGGGAGAAAATATCAACCCAATCCTATTGCCCACTGATCTTCCCATCAAAAACTCTAAGGATTCATGTGGTAGAATAACTGCATCATAGTCCAATCTTGGATGAGATACCTGACTTACTAAGAGATAAGGATCACACGTCTCCAAGCCTCCATAACCCATTGGCTAGACAGAGAGGGACAATCCTAATTATCCCTTCTTGTGGGTATGATGCCAATTGGGGTATACTCTACAATGAACAAAGGTGGGGGAGATACCCGACTTGTCAAAATGGACAAGGATCACACACATCCCATGGGTGATAGATAGGGGTGATACCCTATTTTCCAGAGTTCCCTCAACCCTAGGATCCCTCTATCTCAATTCCTCACCCTAGAAGTTCAACAGGGGGGAGAGATGGCTCACTGTCCTCGATCAACAATGCCCCTTATCAAGAGGGGTCACTTCCATCAGTTCAAGCTACTAACTGAAGATGAAGAACTTCTGTTTCAACAAAGCCTTGGTGAGCATATCTGCAATTTTCTCATCTATCAATATGTGATGGAGATGGACAGATCCTCTGTGCACCATGTCTCGAATGAAGTGATATTGAATCTCTATGTGCTTGGAATTGTCATGAAATACAAACTTCTCTGCCAGACAGATCCCACTATTGTTGTCACAATATATCACTAGAATATCTAGGACCTCCTCAAATAGCTCTCCAAAGAGCTTCCTCAAGGAAACTACTTCGAAACTAGCCATGACAACAACAATATGCTCTGCCTCGATGGTACTCAATGCTACAGACTTCTGCTTCCTTCTCATCCAAGATATCATGGAAGATCCAAGGTTGAAACAACATCCAGATGTACTCTTCCTATCGACAACATTTCTTGCCCAGTCAACATCGATGTATCCATGAAGTCGAACATCTCTGGTAGAATATCTCAGACCAAGTGTGATAGTCCCATGCAAATATCTTAAAATGTGTTTGGTAGTGATCAAATGTGCATGAAGAGGTTAAATCATGAATTGAATCAATTTATTCACTGCACAGCATATGTCCGAATGAGTGTTCACTAGGAACATCAAAACCCCAATCAACTGTCTATACTTGGATGGATTCCCAAATCGGGTCCAACAACTTCTCCACATAGCTTCTTGAAGTTCATTTCCATCAATGTGGGTAGGGACTTACATTCTGTCATTCCTAATATTTCCAACAACTTCACAACATATTTTTCTTGTGAAAGGAAAATTTCTCCAAGCCTTTGCCACACCTCAAGGCCTAGAAATTAGTGCATGAGTATAAGGTCCTTCATATCGAATTCAAAGGCTAGCTCCTCTTACACTCGATCATCAGGGGCTCACTAACTTTTAGGAATAGATCGTCAACATATAAAATGAATATCAATGACATACCTTGGACTACCTTGAAGTAGAGGTTGGCATCGACATTACTTCTTATGAATCCAAACTTCACAAAATAATTTTCTATCTGGGCGTACCATGCTCTGGAGGATTGCTTCAAACCATACAATGCCTTCTTCAACCTGCAAACATGTGTTTTTTCGATCCTCTACATCAAATCCCTGTGGCCTCAACGTACAGTTCTTCTTGTAGCATGCCATGGAGGAATGGAGTCTTCATGTCCATCTGATGAAGGGTGCATCCTTGACTTTTGGTAAGGGAATCTATTGAATGAATGGTTATATATCGAGCCAAAGGTGCAAATATATCATCATAATCTTCTCCCTCTTTCTGGGAGAATCCTCGCGCCACAAACCTTGCCTTGTATTTCTAAATGCTACCATCAACTCCATGCTTGATATTGAATAGCCACTTAGAAGTCACCACAGATTTCCCTTTTGGTCTCGACACTACATCCCATATGTCATTCTTCGTAATTGATTCATATTCTTAGTCCATAGCATCTTTCCAAACTTGTTCCTTTACGACTTCTTTGATTGTGGGAGGTTCGGCTTGAATCGTAGTGCCCATGGTTACAACATATCCCTGGTACCTGCATGGATTCTTCCTTTCTCTAAATGATCTTTGAATGGGAGCTTGTCTCTCATCATCTTGTAATGTGTCTTAAAGCCAAAGTGGCCTCTTCTTGGTGGGAGGATCACATGGAGGAGGATCTAAGGGATCCATGGGTCCATGGGATCATCAAAAATATCTGTCTCATATTCGGGCATGGAAGAATCATCCAAAATATCCATATCATAATTCTTCTCAGGAGGAGTATCAAGGAGGATCAAGATGAGGTATGTATGCATCAAAGTTTAAGCCATGTTTTCAGTTGTATATTATTAAGTCATGGGTATAGTTCTATAACATGATCAAGCATGAAAGAATATCTTTCACCAAGAACATGCTCGAAGGCATGTACCACAATGCAATGAAGGCCAACAAAAGAACATTCTCACATAAGGAGCATAAGATTTCTGACTAAGAAGCAAGAAGAAATGTTGACAAGTCCAGAAAGCAAGCAATGAAGGAATGCTTCCATAAGAAGCATTAGATGGTTGACCTATCTATCTGAGAAGAAACAAATGAATAAAGAGATCAAGCATGTGAAGAACACCATGATCACCAAAAATCACTATCTGACAAAATGCCTTGAAAGATATCTCCCGAAAGAAGGTAGGACAACTCTGATAAAGGAAGAAAGGACCCTTGCACGTATGAAGGTCTTGGAAATATAAAAGGTGCAGATAACTAATTCTACTCTATGAAGATGTCGTGATGAAGAAGTCGTCCAACAAAAGGAAAAGCAATGTTGAAGTAATATCAGGATGAATTCACGATAGGCTACTAGGTCAAAGCATATAACCTGGAAAGTACGATAAAGCATCCATGAGGAGAGAATTCTGAAGCATGGACAAGATGACAAAGTAGTAGCCAAAGATGACAAGAATAACCTGATAGTCACCTTCCATGAAGCAATGACATGACAAACCAAGAAGGAAAGTGATTGATGAATGGTGCCCTATTGAGAAGAAGCTCGAACAAAGACTTCATGACATTAAGAAAGGAATAAGATCAAGCAAGTTGAAGGACCCACGAAGAAGAAGTTGTTGATGAAGGAAAGAGTCCCCAGTTAAGAGGGAGCCCTAACATGTCCATGATCAAAATGGAGCTTTTGGATCACCCCTGATTACAAAGGAGTGGCAATTGTTTTTTCATTTCATGGGTCATGCAGTAGACCATGACTAACAACTTTAAGTCTAGATGAAGGCCATGAATGGAAATGTAGACACAAGATAGACACAACATTCTTGTCCTGACTTGGGAAGAAAGAATGGGAGGATTAGGTAATCATCTGGCATCTGATACTCTTTGAGGATGTGTAGGGTATCCAAGACAAGAATAGGCAAGAGCATCGATATTCTTTGAGGGTTGGGAAACCAAGATAAGAATAGTCCTAGAAGGTCATACTCAAGAACACCCAGGTAGGTATGGACCTTTAGAGACAATGATGAAGGTGTCTATATATCATTGGTCTCGCCAAAATTGTAGCTCATGGTCTCATAAAGAGATGGAGATGTTATTCAAGGCCTTGCACTATGACAATACTGATGAATATGATGCTATAACAGATGGATTGCTAATCCGGTTTCTCTTATGTGAATTCTTCAAGATTGAAAATTGTTAAGAGGGAGTGTCGAAGAAAATCTAACTAGGTTCAGTATTCATAAATATAATTTAGATATTTGTACTTATTCAAGAAAACATAATTTATTTTGATATTATTTGTTAATGAATTTCTTGCTCAATGAAAACAGGTCAAGCACATTTTGAAGTGCTTCTAGAGAGTCAAAGTCAAAATGTAATTATGAGAAGACCCTTTGAGGGCATGTTACATCATGTAAGTCATCATACAAGGTCATGGGAACACCTCCAAGCATGGTAAAATCCTCTCCTAGCAGCAACAAAGTCTACAAGCAACAAAACAATGGGTAAAATTGAATTATAGAGAAAAATTGTAAGTCGATCTTAAGGATAGTCAAGTCGGCTTAATTGGAGGGACAATAATCTATTCATAAAGGTTGTGCACTCTAAAAGATATTGTAGAACATGCTCTGAAATCCGTAAGCAAGAAGGAGACAAGTAGGACGAAGACAAGGAAAGAAGAAGGGTCTGTTAGGGCAACGAAGAAAGAAGGACAATGAAGTTGCAAGGTATTCTTCTAGGGTTTATGTAGCCACACGTTCAAAGAGATAAGGGATAGTTTGTAGCCAGATCAGTAGTGAGGTGGCAAGGGTATATTATTCATGGTTTGGGCTAGTAATTAGGTCTACAAAGACCTCCTACTCCAACGAAGAAGAAGAACTCTCAAGCGAAGTAAGGAAGCATAAAGTTGAAGTATGAAGGACTGTTTTTAGAGCTAACAGTCACATGTGCGAGGTGCAGCAAGGGTATGAAAATAGATAGTCCTTTTTGTTTGGGTAAGAGATCAAGCCTCCAAAGGCTCACAAGCCTAGTGAATGATCCCATCTCTCTAAGGTGAAAAATACTCTAATTGGAAGACAAAGCAATGGAAGACAAAGTGAAGGAAGAATTGTCGGAAGTGACAATGCAGAAAGAGGAAGGATTTGACTTATGCTTGGAGGATATCCTAGTCAAGTGTCTAGGGTTTGGTAGTTGTGGAAGTAAGAAACTTCAATAAGAGAAATCTTACAAAGGGTTTTCCTCTCAAGAGTGGAGAGGGTTTGTCCTCGCTAGAGAGCCAAAATTTTGTGTTCTTGTTATTTTGTTTTGGTAGCAGTTTGATGAAGCACACACATATGCACTAATAATAAGAAGGAGAAGTATAAGCTAACTAGGAAAAGTAAAAATACTTCACAAATTGTTATCATGTTTCAGAGAATCATCATAACACTACTTCTCCCTAGATTCCCTAATAATGCAAGCTTTCTCGGTCAAGCCTATGCAAACCAATCAACGAAAGAAGAGAAGAAGAAGATGCTTGATGATGATGTTTTGCAAATGAGCTTGAGGTCACTAGAATTTATAGCCTTCCATGGGTGTCCATTTGATGTTGAGGCTGACCTCTCCAAATATGCATGTTTTGGTACATAAATTCAAAATCCAACTTCCGATTATCCGAATAAGGTGATATTTAGGTCGATTTTGGTCCTCTAGAAAAGAATAATTCAATACAATCATCATCTTCATGATATGAGATGAAAAAAGTGGAAATTGACCCTAGTTGCACAATTTAACACTCCCTCTCAACTAGGAAGGATTCCACCTGACAATATATGTCTATTGATCATCATTTCATCCTGTCATGTTGTCATCCTATCATGTCCATCTCTGCTCAACTCTATCTACTGAAACATTCTTGAATCTAAAAGAAGAAGAATTGAGGAGCATTAGCTTCAATCCTCTTTCTCATGGGGGAGTCACATATCTCAATCCCATATCAAGCAATATGACATCCAAACACACATGGGAGCATATCTCAACCCCAAAATCACATTAAGGAGCTCATTCTCAACCTAGAACCACATAAGGGATAAAATATCAACCCAATCCTATTGGCTACCAATCTTCCCATCGAAAACTTTAAGGAGTCATGTGGTAGAATAATTGCATCATAATCCAATCTTGGATGAGATACCTAACTTACCAAGAGGTAAGGATCACACACCTGTAAGCGTCCACAACCCGTTGGCCAGACACAGAGGGAAAATCCCAACTAGCCCTTCTTGTGGGTATGATGCCAACTAGGGTATACTCTACAATGACCAAAGGTGGGCTAGATACCCGACTTGTCAAAATGGATAAGGATCACACACATCCCATGGTGACAAATAGGGGTGATACCCTATTTTCCAGAGTTCCCTCAACCCTAGGATCCCTCTATCTCAATTCCTCACCCTGGGAGTTCAACAAGGGGGACAAATGGCTCACTTTCCTTGATCAACGATGCCCCTTTTCAAGAGGGGTCACTTCCATTAGTCCAAGCTACTATCTGAAGACCAAGAACTTCCATTTTGGCAAAGCCTTGGTGAGCATATCTGCAATCTGCTCATTTGTCAATATGTGATGGAGATGAAAAGATCCTCTGTGCACCATGTCTCGAATGAATTGATATTCAATCTCTATGTGCTTGGAATTGTCATGAAATACAATATTCTCTTCCTGACTGATCCCGCTCTTGTTCTCACAATATATCACTGGAATATCTAGGACCTCCTTAAATAGATCTCCAAAGAGCTTCCTCAACCAAACTGCTTCGCAACTAGCCATGATAACAACGATATACTTTGCCTCGACAGTACTCAATGCTACAGACTTCTGCTTCCTGCTCATCCAAGATATCATGGAAGATCCAAGGATGAAAAAACATCCAGATGTACTCTTCCTATCGAAAACATTTCCTACCTAGTCAACATCGATGTATCCAAGAAGTCAAACATCTCCGGTAGAATATCTCAGACCAAGTGTGGTCCCATGCAAATATCTCAAAATGTGTTTGGTAGTGATGAAATGTGCATGAAGAGGTTAAATCATGAATTGAATCAATGTATTCACTGCATAGCATATGTCCGAACGAGTGTTCACTAGGAACATCAAAGCCCCAATCAACTATTTATATTTGGATGGATTCGCCAAATCGGGTCCTGCAACTTCTCCACATAGCTACTTGAAGTTCATTTCCATCGGTGTGGGTAGGGAATTACATTCTGTCGTTCCAAATATTTCCAACAACTTCACAACATATTTTCCTTGTGAAAGGAAAATCTCTCCAAGCCTTTGCCACACTTCAAAGGCCTAGAAAGTAGTGCACAAGTATAAGGTCCTTCATATTGAATTCAAAGGCTAGCTCCCTCTTACACTCGATCATCAGGGGTTCCCTACCTTTCAGGAATAGATCGACAACATATAAAATGAAGATCAATGACATACCTTGGACTACCTTGAAGTAGAGGTTGGGATCGACATTACTTCTTATGAATCCTAACTTCACCAAATAACTGTCTATCTGGGCGTACTATGCTCTGGGGGATTGCTTCAAACCATACATTGCCTTCTTCAACCTGCAAACATGTGTTTTTTTTATCCTCTACTTCAAATCCCTGTGGCTTCTCAACGTACACTTCTTCTTGTACCATGCCATGGAGGAATGCAGTCTTCATGTCCATCTGATGAAGGGTCCATCCTTGACTTTCGGTAAGGGACACTATTGAACGAATGGTTATATATCGAGCCAAAGGTGCAAATATATCGTCATAATATTCTCCCTTTTTCTAGGAGAATCCTCAAGCCACAAACCTTGCCTTGTATTTCTAAATGCTACCATCAAATCTATGCTTGATCTTGAATAGTCACTTAGACTTCACCACAGATTTCCCTTTTGGTCTCGACACTACATCCCATACATCATTCTTCATAATTGATTCATATTCTTAGTCCATAGCACCTTTCCAAACTTGTTCCTTTATGACTTCTTTGAATGTGGGAGGTTTGGCTTGAATCATAGTTCCCATGGTTGCAACATATCCCTGGTACTTGCATGGATTCTTCCTTTCTCTAAATGATCTTCGAATGGGAGCTCGCCTCTCATCATCTTATAATGTGTCTCAAAGCCAAAGTGGCCTCTTCTTGGTGGGAGGATCACATGGAGGAGGATCTAAGGGATCCATGGGCTCCATGGGATCATCAAAAATATCTGTCTCATATTCAGGCATGGAAGGGTCATCGAAAATATCCATATCATAATTCTTCTCAGGAGGATCAAGATGAGGTATGTATGCATCAAAGTTTTAGCCATGTTTTCAGTTGTATATTATTAATTCATGGGTATATTTCTATAACATGATCGAGCATGAAAGAATATATTTCACCAAGAACATGTTCGAAGGCATGTACCATAATGCAATGAAGGCCAACAAAAGAACATGCTCACATAAGGAGCATAAGATTTCTGACTAAGAGGCAAGAAGAAATGTTGACAAGTCTAGAAAACAAGAAATGAAGGAATGCTTCCACAAGAAGCATTAGATGGTTGACCTATCTATTTGAGAAGAAACAAATGAAGAAAGAGATCAAGCATGTGAAGAACACCATGATCATCAAAAATCACTATCTGACAAAATTCCTTGAAAGATATCTCTCGAAAGAAGGCAGGACAACTCTGATAAAGGAAGAAAGGACCCTTGACACCAATCAAGGCCTTGGAAATATAAAAAGTGAAGATAACTAATTCTACTCTATGAGGATGTCTTGATGAAGAAGCCATCCAACAAAAGGAAAAGAAATGTTGAAGCAATATCAGGATGAATTCATGATGGGCTACTAGGTCAAAGCATATAACCTGGAAAGTACAATAAAGCATCCATGAGGAGAGAATTCTGAAGCATGGACGAGATGACAAAGTAGTAGCCAAAGATGACAAGAAGAACTTGATAGTCACCTTCCATGAAGAAATGACATGACAAACCAAGAAGGAAAGTGATCAATGGATGGTGCCCTACCGAGAAGAAGCTCGAACAAAGACTTCATGATATCAAGAAACGAATAAGATCAAGCAAGCTGAAGGACCCAAGAAGAAGAAGCTGCTGATGAAGGAAAGAGTCCCTAGCTAAGAGGGAGCTATAACATGTCCTTGATCAAGAGGGAGCTTTTGGGTCACCCCTGATTACAAAGGAGTGACAATTGTGTTTTCCATTTCATGGGTCATGCAGTAGACCATGACTAACAACTGTAAGTCTAGATGAAGGCCATGAATGGAAATGTAGACACAAGATAGACACAACATTCTTGTCCTCACTTAGGAAGAAAGAATGGGAGGATTAGGTAATCATTTGGAATCCGATACTCTTTGAGGATGTGTAGGGCATCCAAGACAAGAGTAGGCAAGAGGATCGATATTCCTTGAGGGATGGGAACCCAAGATAAGAATAGTCCTAGAAGGTCATACTTAAGAACACTCGGGTGGGTATGGACCTTTAGAGACAATGATGAAGGTGTCTATATATCATTGGTCTTGCCAAAATTGTAGCTCATGGTCTCGTAAAGAGATGGAGATGTTAGTGAAGGCCTTTCACTATGACAATGTTGATGAATATGATGCTATAACAAATGGATTACTAATACGGTTTCTCTTATGTAAATTCTTCAAGATTGAAAATTGCCAAACACCTTGTAATGTTATATCAGTACTCCCTAGTTAAGAGGGAGTGTCGGAGAAAATGTAACTAGGTTCAGTCTTCATAAACATAATTTAGATATTTGTAGTTATTCAAGAAAAGATAATTTATTTTGATATTATTTGTCAATGAGTTTCTTGGTCATTGAAAATAGGTCAAGCACATTTTTAAGTGCTTCTAGAGAGTCAAAGTCAAAATGTGATTATGATAAGACCCTTTGAGGGCATGTTACATGATGTAAGTCATAATACAAGGTCATGGGAACACCTCCAAGCATGGTCAAATCCTGTCCTAGTAGCAACGAAGTCTACAAGCAACAAAACGATAGGTAAAATTGAATTATAGAGAAAAACTGTAAGTCGGCCTTAAGGAAAGTCAAGTCAGATTAATTGGAGGGACAATCCTCTATTTATAAAGGTTGTCCACTCCAAAAGATAATGTAGAAAAATCTTTGAAATCCGTAAGCAATAAGGAGACAAGTAGGATGAAGACAAGGCAAGAAGAAGGGTCTGTTAGGGCAGCGAAGAAAGAAGGAAGGAAAATGAAGGTGTAGGGCCGTCTTCTAGGGTTTATGTAGCCACACGTGCAAAGAGATAAGGGACAGTCTGTAGCTAGATCACTAGGGAAGTGACAGGGGTATATTCTTCATGGTTTGGGCTAGTAATTATGCCTACAAAGGCCTCCTACTCCAACGAAGAAGAATAACTCTCAAGTGTGGTAAGGAAGAATAAAGTTGAAGTATAAAGGACTGTTCCCAGGACTAATAGTCACATGTGCGAGGTGCAGCAAGGGTATGACAATAGACAATCCTTTTTGTTTGGGTAAGAGATCAAGCCTCTAAAGGCTCACAAGCCTAGTGAAGGAGCCTATCTCTCTAAGGTGAAAAAGACTCTAATTGGAAGACAAAGTGATGAAAGAAGTGCCGGATGTGACAGTGCAGAAAGAGGAAGGATTTGACTTATGCTTGGAGGATATCCTATTCAAGGGTATAGGTTTTGACAGTTGTTGAAATAAGAAGCTCCAATAAGAGAAATCTTACAAAGGGTTTTCCTCTCAAGAGTGGAGAAGTTTTGTCCTTGGTAGAGAGCTAAAATTTTTTGTTCTTGTTATTTTGTTTTGGCAACAGTTTGATGAAGCACACACATATGCACTAATAATAAGATGAAGAAGTATAAGCTAACTAGAAAAAGTAAAAATACTTCACGAATTGTTATCAAGTATTTGAGAATCATCATAACACTACTTTTCCCTAGATTCCCCAATAATGCAAGCTTTCTCGGTCAAGCCTATGCAAACCAATCAATGAAAGAAGAGAAGAAGAAGATGCTTGATGATGATGTTTTCCGAATGAGCTTGAGGTAACTAGTATTTATAGCCTTCCATGGGTGTCCATTTGATGTTGAGGCTGACCTCTCCAAATATGCATGTGTTGGTACATAAATTCGAAATCCAACTTCAGATTATCCGAATGAGGTGATATTTAGGCCAATTTTGGTCCTCTCGAAAATAAGAATTCAATACAATCATCATCTTCATGATATGAGATGAAAAAAGTGGAAATTGACCCTAGTTGCACAATTTAACACTCCCTCTCATCTAGGAAGAATTCCACCTGACAATATATGTCTATTGATCATCATTTCATCTTGTCATGTTGTCATCCTATCATGTCCATCTCTGCTCAACTCTATCTGCTGAAACATTCTTGAATCTAAAAAAAGAAGAATCGAGGAGCATTAGCATCAACCTTCATTCTCATGAGGGAGTCACATATCTCAATCCCATATCGAGCAATAGGACATCCAAACACACATGGGAGCATATCTCAACCCCATAATCACATTAGGGAGCTCATTCTCAACCCGGACCCACATAGGGGAGAAAAGATCAACCCAATCCTATTGCTTACCGATCTTCCCATCGAAAACTCTAAGGAGTCATGTGGTAGAATAACTGCATCATATCCAATCTTGGATGAGATACCTGACTTACCAAGAGGTAAGGATCACACGCCTCTAAGCGTCCACAACCTGTTGGCCAGACATAGAGGGACAATCCCAACTGGCGCTTCTTGTGGGTATGATGCCAACTAGGGTATACTCTACAATCACCAAAGGCGAGGGAGATACCCGACTTGTAAAAATGGACAAGGATCACACACATCCCATGGGTGACAAACAGGGGTGATACCCTATATTCTAGAGTTCCTTCAACCCTAGGATCCCTCTATCTCAATTCCTCACCTGGGAGTTCAACAAGGGGGAGAGATGGCCCATTGTCCTCGATCAGCGATGCCCCTTATCAAGAGGGGTCACTTCCATCAGTCCAAGCTACTATCTGAAGACCAAGAACTTCCCTTTTGGCAAAGCCTTGGTGAGCATATCTATAATCTTCTCATCTGTCAATATGTGATGGAGATGAACAGATCCTCTGTGCACCATGTCTCCAATGAAGTGATATTGAATCTCTATGTGCTTGGAATTGTCATGAAATACAATATTATATTCCAGACGGATCCCACTCTTGTTGTCACAATATGTCACTAGAATATCTACGACCTACTCAAATAGCTCCCCAAAGAGCTTCCTCAACCAAACTCCTTCGCAACTAGCCATGATAACAACAATATACTCTGCCTCGACGGTACTCAATGCTACAGACTTTTGCTTCCTGCTCATCCAAGATATCATGGAAGATCCAAGGATGAAACAATATCTAGATGTACTCTTCCTATCGAAAACATTTCCTTCCCAGTCAACATCGACGTATCCATGAAGTCGAACATCTCTGGTAGAATATCTCAGATCAAGTGTGATAGTCCCATGCAAATATCTCAAAATGTGTTTGGCAGCGATCAAATGTGCATGAAGAGGTTAAATCATGAATTGAATCAATGTATTCACTGCATAGCATATGTCTGAACGATTTTTCACTAGGAACACCAAAGCCCCAATTGACTGTCTATACTTGGATGGATTCGCCAAATCGGGTCCTACAACTTCTCCACATAGCTTGTTGAAGTTCATTTCCATCGGTGTGCTTAGGGACTTACATTCTGTCATTCCAAATATTTCCAACAACTTCACAACATATTTTTCTTGTGAAAGGAAAATCTCTCCAAGCCTTTGCCACACCTCAAGGCCTAGAAAGTAGTGCACAAGTATAAGGTCCTTCATATTGAATTCAAAGGCTAGCTCCCTCTTACACTCGATCATCAGGGGCTCCCTACCTTTCAGGAATAGATCGAAAACATATAAAATAAAGATCAATGACATACCTTGGACTACCTTGAAGTAGAGGTTGCGATCAACGTTACTTCTTGTGAATCCTAACTTCACCAAATAACTGTCTATGTGGGCGTACCATGCTCTGGGGGATTGCTTCAACCATACATTGCCCTCTTCAACCTGCAAACATGTGTTTTTTCGATCCTCTACTTCAAATCCTTGTGGTTTCTCAACGTACACTTCTTCTTGTAGCATGCCATGGAGGAATGCAGTCTTCATGTCCATATGATGAAGGGTCCATCCTTGACTTTCGGTAAGGTATGTCGAGCCAAAGGTGCAAATATATCGTCATAATATTCTCCCTCTTTCTGGGAGAATCCTCGAGCCAAAAACCTTGCCTTGTATTTCTAAATGCTACCATCAACTCCATGCTTGATCTTGAATAGCCACTTATAAGTCACCACAGATTTCCCTTTTGGTCTTGACACTACATCCCATACGTCATTCTTCATAGTTGATTCATATTATTAGTCCATAGCATCTTTCCAAACTTGTTCCTTTACGACTTCTTTGAATGTGGGAGGTTTGGCGTGAATCATAGTGCCCATGGTTGCAACATATCCCTGGTCCCTGCATGGATTCTTCCTTTCTCTAAATGATCTTCGAATGGGAGCTCGTCTCTCATCATCTTGTAATGTGTCTCAAAGCCAAAGTGGCCTCTTCTTGGTGGGGGGATCACATGGAGGAGGATCTAAGGGATCCATGGTCTTCATGGGATCATCAAAAATATTTGTCTCATATTTAGGCATGGAAGGATCATCCAAAATATCCATATCATAATTCTTCTCTGGAGGATGATTAAGGAGGATCGAGCTGAGGTATGTATGCATCAAAGTTTAAGCCATGTTTTCAGTTGTATATTATTAAGTCATGGGTATAGTTCTATAACATGATCAAGCATGAAATAATATCTTTCACCAAGAACATGCTTGAAGGCATGTACCACAATGCAATGAAGGCCAACAAAAGAACATTCTCACATAAGGAGCATAAGATTTCTGACTAAGAAGCAAGAAGAAATGTTGACAAGTCTAGAAAGCAAGCAATGAAGGAATGCTTCCACAAGAAGCATTAGATGGTTGAACTATCTATCTGAGAAGAAACAAACGAAGAAAGAGATCAAGCATGTGAAGAACACCATGATCACCAAAAATCACTATCTGACAAAATGCCTTGAATGATATCTCCCGAAAGAAGGCAGGACAACTCTAATAAAGGAAGAAAGGACCCTTGACACCTATGAAGGCCTTGGAAATATAAATGGTGTAGACAACTAATTCTACTCTATGAAGATGTCGTGATGAAGAAGCCATCCAACAAAAGGAAAAGCAATGTTGAAGTAATATCAGGATGAATTCATGATATGCTACTAGGTCAAAGCATATAACCTGGAAAGTACGATAAAGCATCCATGAGGAGAGAATTCTGAAGCATGGACAAGATGACAATGTAGTAGCCAAAGTTGACAAGAATAACCTGATAGTCACCTTCCATGAAGCAATGAAATGAAAAACCAAGAAGGAAAGTGATCGATGGATGGTGCCCTACCGAGAAGAAGCTCGAATGAAGACTTCATGACATCAAGAAAGGAATAAGATCAAACAAGCTGAAGGACCCACGAAGAAGAAGCTGCTGATGAAGGAAAGAGTCCTTGGTTAAGAGGGAGTTCTAACATGTCCCTGATCAAAAGGGAGCTTTTGGATCACCCCTAATTACAAAGGAGTGACAATTGTGTTTTCCATTTCATGGGTCATGCACTAGACCATGACTAACCACTGTAAGTCTAGATGAAATCCATGAATGAAAATGAAGACACAAGAAAGGCACAACATTCTTGTCCTCACTTGGGAAGAAATAATGGGAGGATTAGGTAATCATCTGGCATCTGATACTCTTTGAGGATGTGTAGGGCATCCAATACAAGAGTAGGCAAGAGGATCGATATTCTTTGAGGGCTGGGAACCCAAGATAAGAATAGTCCTAGAAGGTCATACTCAAGAACACCCGGGTGGGTATGGACCTTTAGAGACAATGATGAAGGTGTCTATATATCATTAGTCTCGCCAAAATTGTAGCTCATGGTCTCGTAAAGAGATGGAGATGTTATTCAAGGCCTTGCACTATGACAATGCTGATGAATATGATGCTATAACAGATGGATTGCTAATCCGGTTTCTCTTATGTGAATTCTTCAAGATTGAAAATGTCCAAACACCTTGTAATGTTGTATGAATACCTCCCTAGTTAAGAGGGAGTGTCGGAGAAAATGTAACTAGGTTCAGTCTTCATAAATATAATTTAGATATTTGCACTTATTCAAGAAAAGAGAATTTATTTTGATATTATTTGTCAATGAGTTTCTTGCTCATTGAAAATAGGTCAAGCACATTTTGAAGTGCTTCTAGAGAGTCAAAGTCAAAATGTAATTATGATAAGACCCTTTGAGGGCATTTTACATGATGTAATTCATCATACAAGGTCATGGGAACACCTCCAGGCATGGTCAAATCCTCTCCTAGCAACAACAAAGTCTAAAAACAACAAAACGATGGGTAAAATTGAATTATAGAGCAAAACTGTAAGTCAGCCTTAAGGACAGCCAAGTCAGCTTAATTGGAGGGAAAATCCTCTATTTATAAAGGTTGTCCACTCCAAAAGATAATGTAGAATAAGATCTAGAATCCGTAAGCATGAAGGAGACAAGTAGGATGAAGACAAGGCAAGAAGAAGGGTCTGTTAAGGCAACGAAGAAAGAAGGAAGGACAATGAAGGTGCAGGGAAATATTCTAAGGTTTATGTAGCCACACGTGCGAAGAGATAAGGGATAGTCTGCAGCCAGATCAGCAATGAAGTGGCGGGAGTATATTCTTCATGGTTTGGGATAGTAATTAGGCCTACAAAGGCCTCCTACTCCAGCGAAGAAGAAGAACTCTCAAGCGAAGTAAGGGAGCATAAAGTTGAAGTATGAAGGACTATTTCTAGGGCTAACAGTCACATGTGCGAGTTGCAGCAAGGGTATGACAGCAGACAATCCTTTTTGTTTGGGTAAGAGATCAAGCCTCCAAAGACTCACAAGCCTAGTGAAGGAGCCCATCTCTCTAAGGTGAAAAAGACTCTAATTGGAAGACAAAGTGATGGAAGAAATGCCGGAAGTGACAGTGCAGAAAGAGGAAGGATTTGACTTATGCTTGGAGGATATCCTAGTCAAGGGTCTAGGGTTTGGAAGTTGTTGAAATAAGAATATTCTATAAGAGAAATCTTACAAAGGGTTTTCCTCTCAAGGGTGGAGAGGGTTTGTCCTTGGTAGAGAGCCAAAATTTTGTGTTCTTGTTATTTTGTTTTGGTAGCAGTTTGATGAAGCACACACATATGCACTAATAATAAGAAGATGAAGTATAAGCTAACTAGAAAAAGTAAAAATACTTCAGAAATTGTTATCATGTATTGGACAATCATCATAACACTACTTTTCCTTAGGTTCCCCAATAATGCAAGCTTTCTCGGTCAAGCCTATGCAAACCAATCAATGAAAGAAGAGAGGAAGAAGATGCTTGATGATGATGTTTTCCAAATGAGCTTGAGGTCACTAGTATTTATAGCCTTCCATGGGTGCCCATTTGATGTTGAGGTTGACCTCTCCAAATATGCATGTTTTGGTACATAAATTCAAAATCCAACTTCCGATTATCCGAATGAGGTGATATTTAGGTCGATTTTGGTCCTCTCGAAAAGAAGAATTCAATACAGTCATCATCTTCATGATATGAGATGAAAAAAGTGGAAATTGACCCTAGTTGCACAATTTAACACTCCCCCTCAACTAGGAAGAATTCCACCTGACAATATATGTCTATTGATCATCATTTCATCCTGTCATACTGTCATCCTATCATGTCCATCTCTACTCAACTCTATCTGTTGAAACATTCTTGAATCTAAAAAAAGAAGAATCGAGGAGAATTAGCTTCAACCCTCTTTCTCATGGGGGATTCACATATCTCAATCCCATATCGAGCAATAGGACATCCAAACACACATGGGAGAATATCTCAACCCGAAAATCACATTAGGGAGCTCATTCTCAACCCGAAACCACATAGGGAAGAAAATATCAACCCAATCCTATTGCCTACCGATCTTCCCATCGAAAACTCTAAGGAGTCACGTGGCAGAATAACTGCATCATAATCCAATATTCAATGAGATACTTGACTTACCAAGAGTTAAGGATCACACGCCTCCAAGCCTCCACAACCCGTTGGCCAGACACAGAGGGACAATCCCAACTATCCCTTATTGTGGGTATGATGCCAACTGGGTTATATTATACAACGACCAAAGGTGGGGGAGATACCCGACTTGTCAAAATGGAAAAGGATCACACACATCCCATGGGTGACAGATAGGGGTGATACCTGATTTTCCAGAGTTCCCTCAACCATAGGATCCCTCCATCTTAATTCCTCACCCTGGGAGTTCAATAGGGGGGAGATATGGCTCACTGTCCTCGATCAAGGATGTCCCTTATCAAGAGGGGTCACTTCCATCAGTCTAAGATACTATCTAAAGACCAAGAACTTCCCTTTCGGCAAAGCCTTGCTGAGCATATCTGCAATCTGCTCATCTATCAATATGTGATGGAGATGAACAAATCCTTTGTGCACCATGTCTTGAATGAAGTGATACTGAATCTCTATGTGCTTGGAATTGTCATGAAATAAAATATTCTCTGCCAGACAGATCCCACTCTTATTGTCACAATATATCATTGGAATATCTAGGACCTCCTCAAATAGCTCTCCAAAGATATTCCTCAACCAAATTGCTTCGCAACTAGCCATGCTAACAACAATATACTCTGTCTTGACGGTACTCAATACTACAGACTTCTGCTTCCTGCTCATCCAAGATGTCATGGAAGATCCAAGGCTGAAACAACATCTAGATGTACTCTTCCTATCGACAACATTTCCTACCCTGTCAGCATCGATGTATCCATGAAGTCGAACATCTCTGGTAGAATATCTCAGACCAAGTGTGATAGTCCCATGCAAGTATCTCAAAATGTGTTTGGCAGTGATCAAATGTGCATGAAGAGGTTAAATCATGAATTGAATCAATGTATTCACTGCATATCATATGTCCGGACGAGTGTTCACTAGGAACATCAATGCCCCAATCAACTATCTATACTTGGATGGATTCGCCAAATCGGGTCCTACAACTTCTCCACATAGCTTCTTATAGTTCATTTCCATCGGTGTGGGTAGGGACTTACATTCTGTCATTCCAAATATTTCCAACAACTTCACAACGTATTTTCCTTGTGAAAGGAAAATCTCTCCAAGCCTTTGCCGCACCTCAAGGCCTAGAAAGTAGTGCACGAGTATAAGGTCCTTCATATTGAATTCAAAGGCTAGCTCCCTCTTACACTCGATCATCAGGGGCTCACTACCTTTCAGGAATAGATCGTCAACATATAAAATGAAGATCAATGACATATCTTGGACTACATTGAAGTAGAGGTTGGGATCGACATTACTTCTTATGAATCCCAACTTCACCAAATAGCTGTCTATGTGGGCGTACCATGCTTTGGGGGATTGCTTCAAACCATACAATGCCTTCTTCAACCTGTAAACATGTGCTTTTTCGATCCTCTACTTCAAATCCCTATGGCTTCTCAACGTATACTTCTTCTTGTAGCATGCCATGGAGGAATGCAGTCTTCATGTCCATCTGATGAAGGGTCCATCCTTGACTTTCGGTAAGGGAAAATATTGAACAAATGGTTATATATTGAGCCAAAGGTGCAAATATATCATCATAATCTTCTCCCTCTTTCTGGGAGAACCCTCGAGCCACAAACCTTGCCTTGTGTTTCTAAATGCTACCATCAAATCCATGCTTGATCTTGAATAGCCACTTAGAAGTCACCACAGATTTCCCTTTTGGTCTCGACACTACATCCCATATGTCATTCTTCATAATTTATTCATATTCTTAGTCCATAGCTTCTTTCCAAACTTGTTCCTTTACGAATTCTTTGAATGTGGGAGGTTCAGCTTGAATCATAGTGCTCATGGTTGCAACATATCCCTGGTACCTGCATGGATTCTTCCTTTCTCTAAATGATCTTTGAATGGGAGCTCGTCTCTCATCATCTTGTAATGTGTCTCAAAGCCAAAGTGGCCTCTTCTTGGTGCAAGGATCACATGGAGGAGGAACTAAGGGATCCATGGGATCATCAAAAATATCTGTCTCATATTCAGGCATGGAAGGATCATCGAAAATATCCATATCATAATTCTTCTCAGGAGGAGGAGGTGGAGGAAGGTCCCTTGCTTCTCCAAGGGTGACATCTTCATCAAATGTAACATCCCTGGTAATTTCAACCTTCCTTTGACCAGGAATATATATTCTAAATTCTTTAGGATTTTCACAATATCCAACAAACACACCTTTTTTTCCCGTGGCTTCCAACTTGTTTCTTTTGTACTTCAACACATGAAAGTATATGGGGAAGCCAAAGATACGGAGAAGGATAAAATCGAGCTTGATACTAGTGAACACTTCTTCGGGGGTCTTATTGTCCAATGCTTGACAAGGAACCTTGTTTTGAACATATACAACAACAGTTTTTCCTTCTCCCCAAAGGAACTTCAAAATTTTTTGATCATGGAGCATGACACAAGCAACTTCTACAATAAACTTATTCTTCCTTTCAATTACTCCATTTTGTTTGGGAGTATAGGGCACAATCGTTTCCTTCTTGATACCTTCCTTCTTGCAAAAATATATTAATTCATTCGAAGTGTACTCTCCACCATTGTTAGACTTGAATATTTTTATTTTCTTCCTTGTTTGATTTTCGATCAAAGCTTTGAACTCCTTGAACATTTCGAAGGCTTCATCCTTGTGCTTCAAATAATATATCCACGTCTTTCTTGAAAAGTCATCAATGAAGGTGATGTAGTAGAGATGGCCACCAATAGAATGTACAGGCATCAGACCACATATATCAGAATGGATGAGATGGAGGATGTCATTTGTCTTGTTCTTTCTAGAGGGGAATGGTCCCCTTGTCTTCTTTCCACTGGCACAACCTAGACATACTCCATCATGATGGTCTTGAACTTTGGAAATTCATGAGACCAATTACTCCAATTTTGGAGGAGCATCATAATGTAGATGGGCCAATCTTCGGTGCCATAGCTCACTCATATGATTAATATCATGGACCAATGCTATAAGTGGTCTTCCAGTAACCCTGTAGAGTCCTTCATATCTTGATCCCAATGTGAATGCATCTCTCATAGGTGAACTTACATCCAAAGCAAGAACTTTTCCCTTGATGAAGGCAACCCTCATTCCTTTATCTTCCAAAGCGGATATAGATACCAAATTATTCTTTAATCCCCACACATACATAACATCATGCAAAAAAATAGATTCCCCATAATTCAAGTTGAATTTAACAGACCCAAAGCCTTTCACAAGATTAGTGGTATTCTCTCTAAGAATAATCTTCAACTTTGTCTCCCTCTCTACTAGATTAGAGAGAACTTCCTTAGCCCCACTATCAACCAACCAACTATCCCACGAATCCGGAGGGGAAGAACTAGTAAGGGAAAAAATAAGAATATATTCAAATTTATTTGCAACATTACTTTCATACTTGGAAAATCTTGACTTCTTTTGAGGACGACGATCTTATTCATGGTCGCTTGGAGCATCTGTTCTTCTTCTTTCATCTCTTCTATCGCAGTCATTCCTTCGATCATCTTTTCTTCTTTGATTATTGTAGCTATTGTTGTTTCTTCTAGTGTTGCAACATGACCTTTGGTTCTTCTAGGGGAAATCTCTAGCATAGTGGCCTCTTTTGTGACAATTGTAGCATTCAACGTGCGATGATTCCTTCCTTCTATTTGAATGGTAAGGAGGAGGCTTTCTTGAGCTTGATGGACCTCCTTTTTCTTTCTTCTTCTTCTTGTCATGAGTGATATATGTAGCGGGCTCTCCCTCTTCATGATTTTGAATCCTTCCCCTTGATATCATTCTTGATTCTTCTTGAGTAAGCTTTCCAACAATCTCATCAAATGACGGGAAGACATTGTTGTTGCTTATGGCAGTAATGAAGGTTTCCCAAATGGAAGGGAGACCTCTAAGAGTCACAATTACCAATTCCCTATCAGACACAGATTCTCCAACTCTCTGCAATTGATCTCTAAGATGAGATATCCTCATGATATAGGATTGCATAGATTCTCCCTTATTCATCTTGGTGTCTTTGAGTTGATCTTTCAAAGAGATGATTTCATTCAAATTGTTGATTTCATACATGCCAACTATCTTATCATACATGTCTTTTGACTTCCTCAAATTCCAAACATATGCAAGTAAATGATCTTGTAAAACATCAACTATAATTTTCTTTTCTTTGGACTCACCTTCTTGTACCTATTTTTGATGGAAGTGGAAGCATTCTTTGAGGGCTCAGACACTTTTTCTTGAATTCACTGCAACACATCATTGTTATCAGCAATTATTTCCAACATAACTTCCCATGCAATAAATTTGGATGAGTCACCCAACTTATCATGCTCCTTGAAGGTAGAGGAAGACATCTCGACTTTGACTAGATGAGCTCCTTCAACTTTCCAAATATGATAGCTTCAATGCTTGTCTCCTTTGGGCTTGTCCTTCACCTTAGCTCTGAAACCATGTTAATTTTTCACATTGTTTTATGTTGTTTCAATTACCTTAGCCCAATGAAATTCTTCAATTAGCAATTCTTTCAATTATTAACAATCTTTCTAATCATAAACAATAATTGAAGATAGAACAACAAATGTAATCACAAGAGACACAAGATTGGTCAAAGACCAAGGAAAAAACCCTAGTAGGGGAAAAACCCTTTCAAATCTTCTTCTTATTAGATTTTCATTAAATGTTTTAGTAGAGAGTACAATGATCCCAATACAAAATCATCCATCAAATATTTACCCAACACAAATCATAAACAAACTTCCAGAATCACTGTATGATAGAGAGTGCCCTTCCATCCTTCGATCATCTGTGGTCAACAATGGTCAAGAGTCAAACCCTAGCTAAGAGTCTCAGTCACACTCATCAAGTTGTTTTATGAGTGACTGTGGATTCCCGGTCACTCTCTTAAGCCCTGCAAGCGAGCGACTATAGTCAGATCGATCATTTATCAAGCGTGCAACTGGAAAAAAGAAACCCTAAATTCGTGCGAGTCTCAAACCTGTAATTTCAGACCTTGTGCGAGCTTCCTCCATCAAACATGTGCAAACCAATCAATGAAAGAAGAGAAAAAGAAGATGCTTGATGACGACGACGTCAAAATGGGCTTGAGGTCACTTGTATTTATAGGCTTCCATGGGTGTCCATTTTGTTTCCATTTGATGTTGAGGCCGACTTGTCCAAATGTGCATGTGTGGGTACATAAATTCAAAATCTAACTTCTGCTTGTCCGAATGAGGTGATATTTAGGTCGATTTTGGTCCTCTCTAAAAGGGGAATTAAATGCAATCATCATATTTGTCATATGAGCTGATCAAAGTGGAATTTGACCCTAGTTTCACGATTTAACACATGTATGAGTCGATATACGTGTGATATTATGTCATACTAATATGGACCGATATGCGCATATGTGATAGCCTCCCCTAAGATATATTGAGGTATGAGTTTGATTATGTCATCTATTTGGTTTATCTAATAGGTTATTTTTATAGGTTGTTTGAATGTTTTATTAATTGCATGATATGAGTATGTACCTATAAGATTGCATGAAGGAATGATCTTGTTTTAAGATGGTTGTACTAATTCAATATGCTGAGACAACTGTTATGTACTTGAGTGTAAGTGAGTGCTAGCTGTAGTATTATGATTTGTGACTGTGAATTGCTTATGACATGACTGTTAGTCTTGATAAAGGCTGATTTTATAGTAATAGACACAATGTCTTGATCTTTGGAATGTGTGAATAGTTGTATGGAAACATGCTTGATATTAGCATGAAAAGGTAAAAATTGATTTGTTTATATAACTAACAGTGGGATGATGTGAAAATACATAATAAGACTCAATTGCATCAAGGTAAAAGGTAAAAGAAAGGCATTCCTTCAGCTATGTTTGGAAACCGCAATTCCAAACGAATGAGTGCTTTGCATGAATACAGAAAGTCTTCTTAACCTTGATTTTGTTTGGCATTATGTGGATATGTGTTATATTCCTGAACATGTATTTGACAGGTATAATGACTGGTTTCTAGTTATGGTTGGGTATGTCAAGGAGTTGGAGTCCCTTGAGGGTTGATATATGTACGTGTTCAGTTATAAGGCAACATGTTTGGCACAACAAGGTAAGGTAATTGGTATATTGTATATCTATTTATGTACTGACAGTCGTGTGTTTATGGCAGTATGATGCAGGGGAGTTGCAAGGAAAAAGAGACTTCCATGAAATCCTGAAGAAGGCTGAGGTTGAGATTTCCCTTGGAATCATTGGGAACCCATGGGGATTGAGTCATGGTGTTTGTTGCTAGTCTCGGTCTTTTGGTGTTTTGTGATTTTCTTGTGCTTGATTTCTAGTTTTGTTTGTGTATCGTGCATGGCCATGCCACGTTGTTTGTGGTGTTGTATTGCTATTGGTTTTCCATGGTGTTCTTCATCTTTGTTTCTCGTCTCGCCTTTTATGTTTTGAGGGTATTTGGAATTGGTTTGGGAAAGAGGAAAGTTAATGAAGATTGGGGAGATTTGAATGAAACCCAATAGGTAATGCAAGACCCAGATGAAGCCCATTGCATGAGTAAAGGGCAACTGAAGGAAAGAATATGATAGTTAGTTGGATTGGTTGGGTCCATTGGGATAAATGGACGAGGGCAGGATAGTCATGAGAAAGGTAATAGGAAAGGTGAAGTATATGGATTTGAGGCATCAAATGCCTTGGCTATGTTGGAAATTGTTGTTCTCAATGTTGTGCATGGATAAAAGGATTTTTCTCAACCTTGACCTTATGATATCTAGTAATTACGTTATAATTATGATTATGCTTGATGTATATATATGTATATATGCATGTACATATGTCGTTGTCTGACAAGGTCATCAGGGATCATGATAGTTTTATGCATATATATATATATATATATATATATATATATATATATATATATATATATATATATATATATATATATATATATATATATATATATATATATATATATATATATATATATATATATATATATATATATATATATATATGCCATTGTCTGATAACGTCGTCAAAGATCATTCCTATGGAGGAATTATTGCGTAGGCAGTTGAATGGCATGAAGAGGTTCCTAATATTGTGAGAAATCAAGTGGGAAGAGTATCCCTGACAAAACTATGAGGTCAGTATCGTGTGGATAAGATTTGATATTATGTGTTTATATTATGTCTATGTTTATGATATGGCACGTAATGTTGAGGGATACATCAGTGGAATGAAAGAAGTGTGATATGTGGCATGTTGGGAAAAGCATGGATAGTGGAAATACACTAGAATCAAGGTTTCTTGGTAGAGACGGCGTGGTCTCCAGATGTGTTGTACTGGTGTTGTGTACGTGTTGTATACAAAATGTTGTGTACATATGGTACTATGTATGTTGAAACTCTCGGAGATAGTTCTTAGCTATGGGGGAACCAGTGCCTGAGACATGTTATCCCCAACAACAGCCCAAGGCCGAGAAAGGTGGTCGAATGAGGCAACCTCAGACCTCTTTTGCTTGCTAGCTAGCCCTATCAAGTTGGAGAGGTCTCTCTCCTCAAAATCTCACAATCAATTGGGATGATTGGAGATTAGTCAAAGTTTTAGGCTACATCTTATGCTCAGTGTGTTTGAAAATTTGGGATGATGATGTTGGATCAGGGAAAGTGTCACTATAGCTAGGGTTTTGAGATTGTAGATGGATGGATTATAGCACAACCAAAAATAGGAGCAAGGTAACAACAAGTTAGTGATAGATTAGGATTTTAATTCGAAGTAGTGTAGGATCTAAAAATGCAGAGAGGTCCCGGTGAGCACGAGGGTCATGAATTCATATATAACAATCATAGATAATGATAACATGAGAAAAACATTATCAAAAACTTACTGCACAAGAATTCCTATAATATGGCTATGATTGTTTCCTTTGATTAATTCAAAAGATGAAGTCCAAGCCACAATACTCTAGATCTCTGATGTCCAACCATTCAAATGAATGAGAAAATGATACATATAGACCAAAACAACCTTTCCCCTCTCTCAGGGGTCAAATCCATGAGATGGGAGCAGTTCCCAAAGCATCTTTGACTAAAACCTAGTAACTAGGGAGGTTATGAACTGTTTCCTCTTTTAGCTAATAACCAAGAAGGAATCTCTCTATACATTAAATAGAGGTAAAGACACCTATTTACCCATATAGTAACACGTTTACATTTACATTTGACCATTTACATTCATCCACTTTCACCTTTTGACTTTTACAAAAGTCAAACTAGAAACTCTGAAAAATCACACAATGAAAATTTTAATTAAAATATCATAAATTTACAGAAGCGTAGCACCAAGTTTGAGGCCATTTGTAGGTGCCTTCCTGAAGTCAAAATTGAAATTTTAAAGAATGGTAAACTAGACTTTTTTGTCTAGTTTCCAGAACATCTTGTATTTTTGAAAATGACCCATGGGAAAGCCTAAAAAACTCATTCTCCCAAGGTGTCTTTAGAAGGGTCGCAGTAGAACTAGAAGGGTTGCACTGCTCTCCAGAAAGGTCACATTTCTCCTAAAAGGGTTGCACTTCTCCATAGAAAGGTCACACTTTTCCTAAAAGGGTCACACTTCTCTACAAAAAGGTCGCATTTCTCTCAAAATGCAACAAGCCCCTCAATTTTCACAAAGTTTTCTCTTTAATATGATGACTGAGATATGATTGAAATTTTAAGAGTGAAAATGAGTTAAAAACAACTCATCTTACCCTTTTAAACTTAATTTTGGAACCTTGATACTTTATGACCTTGAAATTTGAAACTTGGTAACTTTATTGGCTTTCTTGAGACATTAGGTCTTTTTTGGAACTTTGAATTGCAACTTTTGGAACTTCGAAGTACTTATTACAACATATTCATTTGAAATAAAAACCTTTTTGAACCAATTTGTATCACTACTCCTTTACATGCCAAATTTATGAATGGAATGAGAAACTCAATGACTGAAACACTAATGACCTAATGGATGATAGTGAGTTGGATGAAAACTATGATAATGATATTGAGATGACCATAAAACTTTTCAGAGATGTTAAATCCAAATGTATGATGTCAGTGACCAAAACATGGCAATTTGTAAAGGAGTAATTAACAACCTAGACACACTAACCAGTGACCAAAGTTTTTGAATGGAAGATCTAGTGAAATGACAAAAACCTGACCTTAAAGTCTAATGGACATTCTGAAAGAGAACATTTGATCACTAGTGGAAGGAAAAATTTACTAACACTAACATTGGATCCAGTTGGGGATGGCAGCTCCGTAGGAGATGTCAAGAACACCATAGACCTAGTAGCCTTATTCATTGGGCAATGGAGTCAAAATGCAAAAGACCAAATTTCAAAAATGAAAACTGACTGAATAACTGACCTTACTGTAAAAAACACATTGACTGAACTTACTTATGGCAGCGGACCATCGGGATCTTAGGGCCTTCACCTCAGCTTCAAATCCTGATGATAATAGCTCACTTGGTGAAGATATATATATATCTATATATATATATATATATATATATATATATATATATATTTATATATATATATACATACAATCATGTGTAATGATCCCTTTGGTGAAACCAATCCAACAAATGGCTACTTACTTGAATGATGCTCGTACTTTCCTTGAGCAGGTAGAAAAAACAAAAGCTAGGCCACTCCAAGTGTCCACTGAACATGTGTATAGGATCCATAAATATAATAAAACTCATCTCCCTTGATGACTACAACAACTGAACAAAAGGAATTTGAAACTCATGAATGACTACCTTTTCTTGATGATCAACAACGAGACAAGAATCTTCTTCCTTTTTAGAATTGGTTGTTTTATAAAATGGAGTTTGTCATTCTCAAGCGAACAAATGTAGACTACAAATTTTTGGATGAACTTTGTAACGAGACTCCTGCTGCACATGACAATGAAGCTAGCTGCCTGATCAAATTCGTGTCATCTTTGTTTCGAAGTTCATATTTAACTAATGGAGAAGGACTTTGACTACAGATACCAGCCACAACATCAGCGATTGGATCAATGACAACTTGAGAGGACTACTGCAACTTGTTACATCGGTTCCAATGAGGCTACATGATTTTCTATAAACTATTCATGTTGTTTTTTCGGTTGTATTTTCAAACTGAATGTTCCTTGGTAACTGTGATTGTGGACTGAAAAATGACTCTATATTACAAACAAACATTCTCGACAATTTTAGGAGACGGTTGCCAACTATTGTTAGCTTTCTTATTTGCTTCCTTGTTGTAACCTTATAGTTTTCTCTTATTATTTTGAATGAAGAGAAATACAAAGGTAAGGAGTCCTGGTCAAGAATTTCATTATCTTCTCTGTGCTCCATATCAAAACTGAAAGATTTCTTAATTAAAACTTCTCACCCTTGTTTTCAATTTCACAAACAACTGAAGGAGGATCACTAGGACTGCAGAAACCCATCCAAATAATCAGATATCAAATCATTCAAATCAAAGAAGGTTGTTTCCATATTAAACTAGCTTTAGATTGCTTCTCTCGTTTGGTAAGTTTATGATCTTCATTTATTAATTCAAATGCAGCGTAACATAAAGGTAAAGAGTTATTTTCATCCATTTCATTACTCTCTTTGTGTTCACTATCCAAGTTGTAAAGCTGCTTACCTATTTAGAGTTTTCATCAAACTCCTCCTCTCTGTCATAAACGACATGTGCAAGCTGACTGTCTTCCTTCAAGTGCTGAAATGTTGCTGGTTTCTCATCGAAATCATCATCATATTCATCGTCCTTAGAAAATCAAGTTCAGAGAAACATCATCAAACATGAACATTGATAAATAATACTATTTTCCTTTGTTGGCATTATGATACAGGTGTTGTCCTTAATGGCAACTCACTCAGATGAAAGATCATAGTACAACAAGTTAACATCAAATAATTATAGATCAGACTACAAAGAATGAATAAAGAGAGGTATACGCAAGTTCACCTTGACTAAGTTGCGTATACACGTAGGTTCATTGACCACAAGTAGCGTATACGTACACATGCACTTTCACAGAAGGAAAAGTGTGTATATCTTGGAAAACTAAGTTTTTGGTCTAAGGTATTTGGTCCATGGTATTTTGATCCATGGTATTGGTCCAAGGTATCTGGTCCGAGGTATTGACCCTAGGTATTTGGTCCAAGGTATTGGTCCTAAGTGGTTTTGGTCCATGGTATTGAGAAAGGCCTAAAACTATAAAAGGAGGAGAAGATCATTAGCCAGGTGTGCAAGTATCGAATATCTGATGAAGTGTGAGATCTAGTATGCAAGTTATTGGCTTATGGTGTTGTGCTTGATCTGAACCAAGGATGAACCTTAGCGGTTGATGAAGGATAAGATCTAATGATGGATCGAGATCTTAAGGCTTGAAATGAATTATCATTATGTGGTTTGATCATGTATAGTCTAGATCTGAATACTGACGCATGTGTTGTTTTGTAAATATTATGATCTGGGTATAATTGAAGTCCGGAATAGCTGCAGAATTATGAATTAATATTTGCAGATGTGTACGCTGGTTGGCTTTGATAAAAGTGTGTATACACGCAGGTTCGACACATGGAAGTAGCGTATACCTCATAAAGTATGTTTCAGTTGTTTCTGTTTGCTGTTGCAGAGTTCTGGGTTCTGATTATTGTATTTTGGTGACAGTATTATAAATGATCAGATTGATTGTGATTAATGATGGGTTGTCAAAATGATTGATTGATTCAGTTGTGGTTGAGTTTCAGTGATTGGTTGATGCAGATGTATTTGATGATTGAATTATGATGTTGTTGATGGATCCAGTTTGAAAATTTATGAAACATGGTCCTTGAAGGAAGAAAGAAGGTCGTAGCCTTCTGTAGGTCGCCACCTACGTACTAGTAAACATATCAGCTAGTACAAGAGTTAGGGGGTTGTAGCTCCCTCCAGTAGAAGCTAGAGAACGAGAGAAGGTTGTAACCTTCTGCAGGTAGAAGCCTGCGTACTGGTATAAGTCTGAACCAGTACAAGATTGTGAACAGATTTTCTTATTATTGAAAGAAGACAGAGATGACGGCAGCTGGTGGTTTTTACCCACATTGGGTTTCGACCTTATATCTTGGTGTTCATGTGTGTTGCTTATGTGTGATGCTTTATTCTGTTTTACTGCACTGTCTAATAAATCTCTGATATACTGGTTAAAGTTCAATGCATGATAAATTAGGTAAATCAAAAGTTCTCTGCATATATGCTGGTTGCTTTAAGTACAGTCGCATGTACACGCTGGTTCACTTAGCTGAAGTAGTGTATACAAATCTATTTGGGAAATAAAATTATTAACCTGATAATACTGATTCACCCCCCTCTCAGTATTATTTCCAACAATTGGTATCAGAGCAGGTCCTTTAGAAGAAGCTTGATCGCTTGAAGGGAGATCCATCATCATGAGTAATCAAGAAAGCGTGGGATCCATCAGACCGCCAATCTTTGATGGAGCAACTTTGTTTATTGGAAGATAAGAACCACAACCTATCTACAATCACTTGGAACGGATGTCTGGGAAATCGTGGAAGGAGGATATACATTTCCATCAGCAATTCCTACAGATACGACAGGTAAAAAGCAATATGAAACCAATGCCAGGGTTGTCAATACATTATTGGGAAGTCTATCACAATCAGAGTTTGTCAAAGTTATGCAGCTCAAATCAGCCAAATAAATATGGGACAAAATTGTTTTGAGCTACGAAGGAGACTCTTAGGTAAAACGTGCTAAACTTCAAACTCTCAGAATTCAATATGAAACTCTTAAGATGCACAATGATGAAAGTATAGCTAGTTACTTCTTACGTATAGATGAGGTTGTCAATTGTATGAAGAATCTGGGTGAAGATATAAAGGAAGTTACCTTAGTTGAGAAAGTTTTAAGATCCTTGTTTGTTGAATTTGAATCTAAAGTGTTTGCCATAGAAGAAAAACAGGATCTATAGACTATCACTATGACACAACTTCACGGAATCTTAACTGCCTTTGAGATGAGAAAAGGAGGTCCATCAGATATGAGAGAAGTCGCATTTAAAGCTTCAACAAAAGGAAAGGAAGAACTCAATGAATCAAGACATATTTAAGAAGCAGATGAAGTAAACTTTGTCAAGAAACTTCAACGGGCTTCCAGAAGATTTAGAGGTAAACTACCCTTCAAATGTTTTGCATGTGGTAGATTCGGTCATTATGCTGCCAAATGTCCTCATAAAGATAAATCTGATAAAGGGAAGGAATATGAAAAAGGAATAGAAAACAAGTTGTAAGTAAAAAGAGTTACTATACTCATGAAGATAGCGATGGTTTATCAAATAGTGATGAAGATGAAAATAGTAATGACTATAGACTTCTAATGGCTTATGATGATGATAATTTTTGGGATGCTTTAGAAGAAGATGAACTTCATGAAGAAATCTCTAAACTAAAAATCTATTTAGAAGAAAAGAATATGATTATAGATACCTTGACATACCAACTCGCTGAAAAAGAAAAACACAATGAAAAACTAGAATGTGAAATTTTGGGTCTAAGAAAGGATCTTCAGAAAACGAAATCTCTCAATCTTAGATTTGTTAAAGGATCAGAAACCTTAAATGAAATTATCAAAGTGCAGCGTTATCCTCTGATAAAGACAGGTCTTGGATATACTGAAGAAGCATCTCAATCACAGAAGTCGTCAACCTCCACTAAAAGCTATCTTGATGTAGCAAAGAACAGTGAACAGTATGACAATCGTCAGCAAAGGCATAAAGCAGATCACCAGGTAAATCAGACTCAATTTGCTTCAAGGATGAACAGAAGCCACAACCAACCTCAGGTAAACCATACTCAATTTTCTCCAAAGATGAATATCAATAGAAACTACAATCACTAGGTCAATAGATTCGATAATCGCAAGAACTTCTTTAATGGTCAATGTTTCTCATGTCATAATTTTGGACACAAAGCTGCTCAATGTGTTTCTTACAAAACCATCATGACTAGAGAAGCACGAAATCAAAGGAATGTGACAGGGATCAAGAAAAGTTCCTATAATAACTTTTCTCTTCTTGAAAATGATATAGAATGCTCAATCTGTAACAACTTTGGCCATGAAGAATTTGAATGCAGGAGCAAATTTCAGCAAACATCTCAAAAGGAGAAAACTCCATTAAATCCCAAGATATGGAGAAGGAAAGAACCTCAAACAGAAAGATGTGGTATAGCCTTGTATGCAGAAGGACAAGAAAATTAGTGGTACATCGACAGTGGATGCTCAAAACACATGATAAGTGACAAAGAAAAACTTCACTCATATAATGCCTCAGAAAAGGAAAAGAATGCCTCATTTGGAAACACACTCCTGCTGTCATAAAAGTAAGGCTCTGTTTTCTTGAAAGAAAAGGTTAAAGCTGGGAATGTTAAGTATGTAGATGGTCTAAAGCATAACCTGTTGAGTGTCAGTCAAATGTGTGATCAAGGAAATGAAGTGGTGTTTCGATCAAACAGATGTGTTTGTTCGTGAGCTTGATACAGGAGAAACCATGATCAAAGGTACAAGAACTCCAAACAACTTATACATACTCAAGGGAGGAAAACAACAGTGTTTACTAAGCAAAATATGAAAACTGGCTGTGGCATAGAAGATTGGGACATCTAAGTTTTCTCAAATAAGAAAAGCATGCAGATTCCAGGCTGTTCGTGATCTACCAGATATTAGTATCCCTGAAAATACAATATGCAAACCATTTCCAATTTGGTAAGCAAACTAGAGCTCACTTCATTGAAAATGAAGGGTTAGCTAGTAAGCCTCTTGAACTTGTCCATACTGATTTATGTGGATCATCAAGGAAAAGTCACCTCATGGAGAAGAATACTTTATTTTGTTCATTGATTATTTTTCTAGAATGTGTTGGATAGGTCTTCTAAAGCATAAAGATAAGCATTTGAAAAGTTCAAAGCCTTCAAAGCTTTGTTGAAAATGAATCAGATCGCAAAATCAAATGCCTCAGATCTGATCGAGGAGGGGAATTTACCTCGATGAATTCTTTGACTTTTGTGAACAACATGGAATGAAAAGGTAGTTCTCCATCGCAAGGACTCCTCAACAAAATGGAGTGGTAGAAATAATGAACAGAATGTTCAACAAATGGCTCGAGCTATGCTAGATGAATCTGGAACACCTGCAACCTTCTGGGGTGAATCTGCATTCGCCGTCGTAACTATTCTCAACCAAGCAAATGTCCAGTAAACAACACTCAAACTACACATGAAATTTTAGTATTGAAAGACTCCTACTATAAAATACTTAAAGTTTTTGGAAGCAAATGTTTTATGAAAAGGAATGATGAAAAACTGGTAAGTTTGAGCCTAGAGCAAATGAAGGTATTCTTCTTGGTTACTCTTCTTGAAGTAAATGATATAAATGTTATAACAAAAGACTGGGAAAATTGTTGAAAGTATTGATGTTGTAGTTGATGAAGCATGCAAAAATCCAAAACAGATAAAAACCAAAGATTATGCCAATGAAGAAGATGGGGATTATTTTCCCACATCAATCACAATGATTCTGAAGAAGAAACCAATGAAGCACCAGAAGAAGAGATAATGGTAGAAGAAAAGACTCCGTCAGGTATGTTCAGAAAAAGTCATCCAGAAACTCAAATTTTAGGGGAAAAAGAGGCAGGTGAATAAACAAGAAGAACTAATACAGAAACTCAAGCTATCAAGCATTACTATCCTCCACCGAACCTCAAAATGTAAATGAAGCATGCAAAGATGAAGGTTGGTCAAGGCGATGATGAAAAACTTGAGCAAAATGAAAAGAAATAATACTTGAGAATTAGTTCCTA